>VXBH01004339.1:134122-158825 GCA_013400035.1 Rynchops niger
GAGGAGGCTGCAGGAGGGGGAGGGGGGGGGGGAGGAAAATGCATTCAGAAACTGTCCCATGTCTAGTCTCATTCTCAAGTAAAAATATAACTGAGAAGGAAGAAAACAGAAAGTACTAAGGAACAAAGGAAAGCACACAGTCACAATCTTTGCTTAGGTTAAAACTGTCTCCGCTTTTATCTGTCTCCAGCTGTTTGCAAGAACAGATAAAGGAAAGCATTATTTTCTTCCCCTGCTACCATGGAGGCCTGGCCAACTTTCTAACACTGCAATTACAGGCACATCGGTAAGGTTTGTTTATAGCTAACGATGCTTGCTCTCCAGCCTCGTGCTAACTATTTATGGGCCACTCTGTCAAACATGGCACGTCCCAGCAAAATAGACATCTGTCGCCACAAGTTCATTCATGCGACCTCTCTATATGCACCCATGTTTAGGCAGGAGGAAGACCCTCAAAGAGAAATATTTATCAAATCCTTCACAGGCCCCAGAGCCATTAGACCTTTCACTCCTCACATTAACTCCAAAACTAAAACAAATGATGCGACCCATGACTGGCCTCCACGGCTTCACCCCTGCAACTCCTCCAGCCTCCACCACTCCTTAGGCCATGCCACTGACAAGGACCCCAGACCAGGGGAGCAGCATGGTGGCGGGGGCTGCCTCCTCTGTGGCCATGAGCCCCCAGAGCTGGAGCTCTGCAGCCTGGAACAGGTGTGCAGGGGGATGCTGCCATTAATGTTCTGCCCATTTAAAGTGATTTGTTTTGTATAAAGGCCGTTCAGTGCACCGAGAGTTCCTCATACAAACATGAAAAACTAACTTGCAGGCACCAGATGCTGAGAAAGTGTCACTTATTCTGCTTTTTGAGTATCTGATGGCTATCTCTCAAGGTGACTTTATTCCTAGCAAGGAGAGATGAATTTCTGTTGTCCCTGAGAAGTGTAATGGTGCCCATTGGTGCCAATAGCTTTCCTCACCTGTAACTGTGAAAAAGACTTTTTTCCAGCCAGACAAAGCAGAATCAGAATTAATTCCCCACACTTGTTTACCCAGAGTTGAGTTTTTTAATTGGCATATTTAAGATTGCTAAGGTCTATTCCCACACATTTCATTATTTGTCTTTCATTGACTCCAGCAGTGCGTCAGCAGGCTGTGTGTCTGGATCATTACACCCACCAGTTTCATGTGCCTGAGCTAGTGTATAGCAACTTTATATTTTGGTTTACATTTATTGGAAAAGTGATATAGTACAGCAGGCTGTCTTATGTACTAAACAGCCCTGTGAATTGCAAGTTATAGGTGTATGTCTTGTGGAAGCCTATCTAATCACCCTGCAATTATCGCCTGTAATTCACCGCCTGTCTCACCTTTTTACAGCACAGTCATGTATGAGCATGGGAGACTTAACAACAACTGAGCAGCTGTATTCTTGCAGTCTGCAAAATTACCCAAGCATCATGACTACTCCTTGTGATTGCAAAGCACATTCCCTGTCAGAGCAGACATTAAAACATGTAATTCCCTCCACATTTGGCTGATTGACCTTGTCTTTGGCTGGTGCTGCTGTGAGGGTGACTTCTTGTTCAGGGCATGAAGCTGCCATATGCCACTGGAATAAAACCAGATGCTTTATTCATGTTGAGTCTAGCATTTGTCTTCAGGTACATGGTGGTACAGCAATAGCTTTCATTAGCAGCTGTCTTCATCTGCTGCAGACTAACTACATCTTTACAAAAATACAATTTATAAACCAGCCTGTGAGGCTTCAGTTCAGGTATTGTTTGTATGACAATGTCTGGATGAAATGTTGGGAATGTACCACCAGGACAGAAGTACTGGTAAAGGCTGAAAAGCAAACAGCCAGAAAGGCTTTGGAATCATAGGCACGTTTTCATGTCTGCGTCTCCTGGCAGCTGGCCCTGTGGACTCAGAAGTTCTCTTTTTCTGCCAGCCAGATACTTCTCTGAGCTTCACATGTTGTCTGGGGCATACCTGGTCACCTTTCACTAGGCACAGACGCTTGTGAGCAGAAATAGACATACAACATATGAGGCTCCAGGTCACAAGCCTGGGTCTGTCAGGAATACAGGAGATATTTTCAACCCAACCATACAGAGTTTTCTGTCATCAGACAGCACAAGAGTGCTGAACATTAACTTCCATTACAGGCATGCCACATAATACCCTGTATGTCTTACCAGCAGCTTGTTTTTTGCCCTTTCTCTTCAATATGATGTTGGTATCTGCCCACTAAACAGAAAGCTTTATGTAATTTGTCCCACTCATAAAGCATTTCAAAAGTTTTTACTTAAGAGGAAATCTCATATATAGACCAATGAAATGACAGTCCTGTCTCCCGTACTGACAGAAACTGTCTAGCCAAATTCTAGAAAGTTTTGTGGGGAAAGTTCTACTTCTTGTTTTCATATTGCCAGGATTACATCTTTCCAAAAAGTGTGGAAAGGGATACCATGAAAAATTTAATTAAAGATGAAGAAGTGGTACAATGTTGGAATTAAAATCTTTGCAAAAGCAGCTTTAAACAGAACAAGCAGAGAGACAGGATCAAAAAGAATAGGTGTCCCTACCTGTTCTTTGTTCCCACCTGACTTTGTACATGCACTCTTCTGAAGACAGTTTCTTGAACCAGAAACTTTTTAAAAAGAAGGAAGATTAACAGACTTGGCAAGTCCCATGCTTTCCAAGTCAACCTATTTTTTCAGTCACAACTGAAAAATGTTCCCTCACCTTAAACCTGTATAATGCAGTATCAGTAACGAAGCTGCTTCTTGTAGGAGGAGGGAATCCCAGCTGGAAAACAAAGTGTCAGTAAATGTTGCCTTTAGCTTTGAGGGTAGATTATGAAAGCCACGTGATGCTGAAAATGAACTGAGCTCTGTTTTCTTGTCTGCTATGCTGGCATTGCTTTGCTAAATTTAGTCAGTAACACTTAAAATGCCTATTGGTGACACGGCTAGAAATTTTCTGCTTCTTTTAACATCAGCCTTCAGAGGAAACAAGAAATACAGGAGTGTGCTCCCTCCTCCGTGTCTCTCCCTTCCACTGTTCTCTGTGCGTGCAGAGATGTGAGTAGCAACTCAGTGGAAAAAAAGACTCGTGCAGAAGATTGTACAGAAATGCTGTGCAGTACAAGACCTCCACTACTGCAATAACATGCAACAAGAGCCAATTCAGTACATTCCTATACTGTGTTCTCCTTTTATCTGAGCACATTGTCTTAGTGATATGCCTGTCATGAGTGACGCTAACCAAAAACAACTGCAAAAGTTCAACAGTAAGACATCAGTGCTAAAATATATGAAGGCCACCCCCCAGACCATCAGCTCCAAGAGGGAATCATCTGTGCAGACAAAACCAAGTAGTAAATGCAAATTCCAGGTGCAAAGTATATGCCCAATGCTGCAACTTTCTCAAGTAGTTTGAGATGATAACAAGACCACAAAGACACCTGTCTACTGTCCCCTTTGTACTGCTATCAGGGAGACATGCTGTCAGACAGGTCCACTCACCCATACAAAATTTTATTTTCTGATTTTATTGGCCTAGTTTCCAGCTGGACCATCTTTACTGACTCAAGGATGTGCCAGAGACATGCAACAAGGGTGAAGGGGAGCCCAGAGTTAGACAAGCCAAAACTGGTTACATAATCACTGCTTTAATGCTAATAGCTTAGTTAGTTGGAAAGATTGTAGGTCCTGTTTTCAAAAGAAGAAAACAACCTGGAATGCAGAGACAATGGAGAAAATTAAATGTCAATTGGCAGAAAATCTGCTCATGAATTCCCACTACAGTGTATAAGCAGTACAGCATGCCATGGGAACAAGAGAAAAATATAATTATGTATTTGGTAGTAGAGACACCATTAATGGAATGTTACATGTCACTTTGTCATAATGTAGAAATTCCAGGAAGAAAACCATACATGCATAAATTTAGATATGAAAATATACACTACAATGAAAAGTGTAGGAAGCTCAGTCCATGATGAAGGCAAGAATAACCAGTAATTTGATCCCCAACAAGATCACATGGGAAGACACTCAGTCCCATTACTTTGTTGAACTGACAGAGCCATTTTCACTGTTATACACACACGTGCCCCAATACAGCCAGTGTACATTTCACCAGGAGAGAAATATGCCATTCATTACCAGTGTTAAAAGTTTAAATTCATCCAGTATTTGCACAGAGGCTGCTTATTAAAAGCCTACGAAGCCAATGAACCAGCAGTGTTGCATGCATTTATATACCAGTGAATTAAGGCAATTCTGGAGCAGGCTTTGACACTGCAATCACTGAAAGTGCTACAAGTGAAGAAAGAAAACCCAATGAAATGGAGCAAAGAAGATGACATATTATTAGCAATCTGTGCACTGATTCATTGCAAACAATAATATTAAAAGCTGTGAAAATGAATTGCAAGCAACATCATTGTATTAAAACATGGCTATATTAGTAGAGTGCCTACAAGCCCTGATCGAGATTGAGATTTGGTGTGCTAGGCACTGTACAAGTACATAGGAGAATGAATTGCCCTCAGCAACTGACAAAAACAGATGAATTATTTTCTGACAGTTAAAAAAATATCTGTCACCACTGAGTCTGGCTCCATACTCCAAGGCAAAACCCTTAATGCACACACACTCCTACTTCAGTCACATTTTTATCAGCCATCTTGGTTTTGCTGTTTATTTTCCATCTTCTCTGTACTGCTTCTAGATCACAACACCAGCACAGGCACCACTCACCAGGAGATGGCATCATTAGAAGTTAATAACACTGATTCTTAACTTTGCAGTCAGATACAAGTGTGAGACTGAATATGCACTAACGAATGACTTCCTGAGTCCTCACACTACTGATAAAACCTAACATACCCAAAACCAACCAGAGCAAGTGTTTGAATGCAAGGTGTCAGTTTTTCAAATGTAATTTTTAAAAGATGAAGCTGCTATTATCTGCTACTTCAGCTACAAACCATATATCTCCCTTCATACTGAGCATACTGTCAGCACGTCGCAAAGACTGTTCTTACATTTACTGTAGAATCGAGAGACTGTTTTTCCTAGGCAATTAAGACAAAGAAAATCTTAGGCTGGCAAAAGGAGCATACAATTATATAAAAGTTATAAAAAAGGTAAAGTTATGGGCAGTAACACATTATTTTTTCAAGTGGTTTTCATTCCACCGTTCCACTTGTGTTAAATCAAGCTTTCAGCGAGTGAATAAGCATGATCCGACCTACTGAGGGATAAGGAGTGATTCTTGTATCACTGTGCGAAGACTTACAGAAAGTGAAATAATTGCCTTTAATCTTACTGTTCTATCAAAGAGACCAAGGAATCCACTTGCTGGGTTAAGTGTGTCAGAAAGACAAATTGTACCAGCCCTGTGTGCACGGATTCTGAGGTGCTGAATACTAATTTTAAAGGAGTTTTATCAGATAGCAAGATGAAAAGAAGTAACAGGGACTTGTTAATTTTCAAGAGTATATGTTTTGCTTGGCTGCTGGCAATTAAAGTTTGACAGCGTGGCAAGACACACATATAAAATAGGCTTGAAAATATTTGTTTTCAAAAAACACTATTTCATATAAATATTCACATCTTGGTACGTTTTATAGAGTGGTGGCAGAAAATAGACTATTGTATTTTGATATCATTTGAGGACACCATAAGTAAGTACATGATGGTAAGTTAATTAAAGCACTTCACAGAAGTCAGCCTTATAAATTGATGATAAAGAGGAAAATGTGTCAGTGCATGAAATAACATTCACAAGAGATAAATTAGTTATCTGCTGCATTTATTGCTTTTACTTAACATTCTCATGCACTGACCTTGAAAGTTTGCATATGTGATTATCTTTGCTACAACAAAAATATTTCTTTAATTATTCAAAATATATTGAAACAGGTACTGTGGTATATACTGCCTGGCCTCCTTTACTGTATCATTCTGCTCCTGAATACTGATGAGAGTTGCTGCTAGGCAAAAGGTTGCTCTAACCTTAGAAAAAGCTACAGGTAAACAGCTCTGCCTGTGATAGCGATCTCAGGAATTAAGTGTAAAAAGAGGGTGGTGCTTTAGTTATGCCAGTGCACCCGCAGTCACAGAAACATTAAGATCATGAAAAATCATATGGTGCTCTGGGCAGTGAACTGCTTTCTTTTAATGACTTGAGGAAAAGTCTGTGCTGGATACCCATTTTCCAGATTCATACAAAATCCTTACAGGTACAGCTAGGCTAATACCACCCCTGTGCTGCCATTAAACAAAAGGCAGGAAAAAAACACAGGTATGTTTTTCTTCTGACAAGAGCCTTCCATGTAGTGGTATACATAGCACAGTCTGGAAAGGAGAGGCCAGTATTCCCACAGTACATGTGAAGTAACTCCTGGAGCACCCCTTCCTGCTTGGTTAGCAAGGTTCAAGAATGCGGAGATATGTACAAAACACATGGGGATATGTCATGGGGACAAATGTTAAGTCATAGGTTATAGGGCACGTTTGAATTGAATAAGCAGTCATTAACATGAGTGTTAGATTTGCACATTTCATACAACCTCATGTGTTTTGCCTTGGTCCATGCAGTCACCTAGTGCAGCTAGTTAGAGGAACAGCTCAAGGACCCAGCCTCACCAAGCTGTTAGTAGATAACTTCAGCACCAGCTGATGGGGAAACCATGACAGAAAAGGAGGAAATGATCATATAAGAGCAGTCACTTTCCAGGAACACAGTAGGAGCTCAACAGTGAGGGGAACGTACATCCAAACAAATTCCCTGAAAAGGCTCAATGTCCTTGAAAATAAATGGTCAACTCCCTCAAAGTCTTCAAAAAGTCAAGTTAGAAATAGTGTCAGATCCACTGCAAGACACCTGCAAAGGATGAACATCAACAAGTTCTATTTTTGTGGCGAGGATCACATATGTCTCTCAACTGCCTACACAAGACCGTGAATATGAAGTCAAATGGGGGAGTTGCAAGGGATTCAAGCTGCATTCTCAGTGCTGCCAGCCTTCTTGCCAGGATCAGAGGAGCCATTGGTACTGATTTCATGGGGCTTACACTATATTGAAGGAGGTTATATTTCAGGCCTATTTCTTTTATAAGGCCATTGCTTTACATAGTTACCTTAACACTGGCACGTAAGAGGGAGATTTTGCACTCTCTACATAAACAGTCTGCTTTGTCCATGTGGCTTTTCATTTTCAGAGGTGCTAAGCGCTCGTGACTCATCAAAGTGTGTTCTGGCTGCTGACCTCAAGGCCCCAAGAATATCTACATGACTTGTCACAGTTTGAAAAAAGATCAGATGCTCAGGCCAAGATAACTGGAGGACAACTCAATCCTGGGCTTCTCAGAGACTCTCATACTTTCAGGTCTGCACCCTACTGGTCTGAAACACTCAAATTAATGCACTTCCACTAGGAACTTCCACAGTCACCCAATGATCTTATCCATGAGGCACCTCCCTGACAATAAAGTCAGAGACTCATTCATCCCCGAGATCTTCTTGAAAGTCAAAATGTATGCCATTAATTGTGTTCAAAGCGAGCAGGCAACTGATACAAAATACAGTCCACTATGGCCAGATTCTCTTGTCACATTGCAATAGGTAGCTTCCCAGAGAGACTGATACAGTAGATTTGTATGTATATATACAACATTAGGGCCAGAAACCTTGAGCAGTTAGTCTATAAAAAGGATTGGAGAGAGGAGGGGAAAAAAAGACCAGAGCAGGAAACCACTTCCTTTCTGAGTGGTGAAGCCCAGTGGCTACTGTGTTGTCCTGATCAGAAGTGACAATGACATGAACACTGACAAGAATAGTCTTCTCTTCTAAACACAGGTGGAAAGCAAAACATATGTTGCCTACTGCTGCTTATATATCTTATTTCAGACATAATTTTCTCTACTTGGAAGTTTCTGATTTTATTGGCTCATTTAATGAAGTTATTAATTCTTCTGCAAACACAGAAGGTGGTTGTCTTTATCCTCCATTGTCAGGTCCAATCATATAACAATTTCTGTTGGAAGGAACATGTAAAGGCCATCTAGTCCAACCCCCCTGCAATGGGCAGGGACATCTTCAACTAGATCAGGTTGCTCAGAGCCCTGTCCAACCTGACCTTGAATGTTTCCTGGGATGGGGCAACCGGGTCCTCATCCAACTCTCTGTGCAACCTGTCCCAGTGTTCACCACCCTCATCATAAAAAAAAATTATTCTTATATGTAGTCTAAATCTATGCTCTTTTAGTTTAAAACCATTACCACTTGTTCTGTTGCAACAGGCCCTACTGAAATGTGTGTCCCCGTCTTTCTTATAAGCTCCATTTAAGTATTGAAAGGCTGCAATAAGGTCTCCCCAGAGCCTTCCTTTCTCCAGGCAGAACAATCCCAACTCTCTCAGCCTTTCCTCATAAGAGAGGCGTTCCATCCCTCTGATCATTTTTGTGGCCCTCCTCTGGACCTGTTCCAATGGATCCATGTCCTTCCTCTGCTGAGGACTCCAGAACTGGATGCAGTACTGCAGGTGGGGTCTCACCAGAGTGGACTAGAGGGGAAGAATCACCTCCCTTGACCTGCTGGCCACACTTCTTTTGGTGGAACCCTGGATACAGTTCACTTTCTGGGCTGCAAGCACACATTGGTGGCTCATATCCAGTTTTTCATCCACCAGTACCCCCAAGTCTTCTCGTAGGGCTGCTCTCAATCCATTCATCTGACAGCCTGTATTGATACCAGAGGTTGCCCTGACCCAGGTGCAGCACCTTGCACTTAGCCTTGTTGAACCCCATGAGGTTCACATGAGCCCGCTTCTCGAGCTTGTCCAGGTCCCTCTGGATGGCATCCCATTCCTCAGGCGTGTCAACTGCACCACTCAGCATGGTGTCATCTGCAAGATTGCTGAGGGTGCACTCAATCCTGCTGTCTCTGTTATTGATGAAGATATTAAACATTAACAGTTCCATTATGGTCCCCTGAGTGACACTGCTTGTCACTGATCTCCATACATTAAGCCCTTGCCCACTACTCTCTGGATGCAACCATCCAGCCAATTCCTTATCTACCAAACTGTCCATCCATAAAATCGATATCTGTCCAATTTCTAGAGAAGGATGTTATGAGGGGACTGTGTCAAAGGCCTTACAGAAGTCAAGATAGACAACTTCTGTAGCTCTTCCCTTGTCCACTAATGTAGTCCATCATAGAGGGCCACATGGTTGGTCAGGCAGGACTTGCCTCTGGTGAAGCCATGCTGCCTGTCTCGAAACACCTCCCTGACCTCCACATGATCTTCCCAGGCACAGAGGCAAGGCTGACAGGTCAGTACTTCCCAGGATATTTCTTTCTACCCTTTTTAAAAATGGGTGCAATGTTTCCCTTTTTCCAATCACCAGGGACTTCACCTGACTGCCATGACTTTTGAAATATCATGGATAGTGGCTTGGGAACTATACCAGCCAGTTCCCTCAGGACTCTGGGATGCATCTTGTCAGGTCCCATAGAATTCTGTATCTTCAGATTCCTTACGTGGTCCTGATCTTCTCCTATGGGGGGAGGGACTTTGATCCCCCAGTCACTGCCTTGCAGTCCATCCACTCAAGAGGTGTGGGAAGAGAGTCTGCCAGTGAAGACCGAGGCAAACTATTTGTTGGGTACTTCAGCCTTCTTTTCATCCATTGTTATCAGTTTGCCACTTGTGTTCATCAGGGGTGGGATCCATCCAGATTTGTAGCTAGAGTAATAAAGGGCAGACTGGTCTCTTCTGTCAAAGGTATTCTTGGCCCACCTCCTGGTGGTCTTCCGCCATATCTGAGCAGAAATATGATGAACAGAAAGGGAAACAAGATGATAGTCCAGGGAGCAAAGCTCAAACAAGTGCACAGATGTGCTTTGAGAACACCCCTCACATGGTTGTGAAGAAACTTCTGAGTCTATTCAATCTTATATACAATTTCCTGCAAAGAGAGATTTTAAATGCCTGGTCAGCTAAGATTATATTCTGGATAATTCATCTCCAGTGCTACTTTAGCATAGGTCAAACATACTGAAGAACATTTGTCTTCAAGTTAAATACATTGGATAATACATTTTGTGGAGGTTCTTTTGGTACTTGCTAGGGATATAATGGCTCCTTACATTAATTTGATTGATGTGTTTGACACATTAGACATTTCAAAATTTCATTAGCAATCCATGTGTACACAAACAGGCAAGGAAAGAATTTATTCTGTTCCTGTTCAGAAAAATGTTCTTAGCCAATCCAACATAAAATTTCCTTTTTTTATTCTATGTGAAGTCACTCTTCAAATGTGTCCTCTTTCAACAACTGTGGACAGAAGTGTCAACTCTTGTCACATAACATTAGGCATTTAAATTCATAACTTAGGAAGTGGTCTAAGTGGTCTTATTGTCCATAGCACCCACGCTTAAAATTATTTGTCATGTATACTAATTTGCATTGCTATATACACTGGTGCAAAGGAAAAGGAACAGAGAAATACTATTTGCTTTCATCTGTCCTTCAAGTTTGCCCGTTTCACAGCTGACAGATCTGTGTCTCCAAACTATTCACATAGCAGGTCTTGCAACTTAACAAGCAGAGCTTTTGCAGTGCTCAGGATGCTGATGTCTGCTACTATGCAACGGCCTGGGCCACTCCCTGCTGTCTTGTAAATAGGTGATCTTAATCTACCATGACTTAAATTTTACTTAACACATACCTGGTACCTTTGTAATCTTGCTAGCAATCTTTGGTCACTGACGACTGTTTTTGTCAGATACTTTTATAATGGCAGCTTCTAAGAGCTAATGGTTAGATTGGGTCTCAGTGTTTACAAGAAACATGTTGGTGACAACCTTTCACATCCGACATTACTTTTTGTTACTGGATTGAGTGTAAGAGTTAAAATCAGATTTCCTTACAGGAAGCATGCATAAGAGGCAGAATGGGCCCTCAGATCTCACATTCATGTTCTCCTAAGTCTCAGGCCAGCCAGAATAAAGTCTGGGCTGCCTTTTTAATGCTAACTGATACAGTCTTAACAGGAGCCAAGAAACACAGTCTGCTTCTCAGTTCAGTTAATTGGCCGTAGTAAAGTACTGCAGGGCAGCACAGAGGTGCCCTGAGATATAATATAGCCACATCCCTTCCCTCTGATATACTGGTAGAAGGAAAGTGAGTTCATCTAAGTACACCTATCTTTGATGCTAAATTGAGTTTTAATTGAGTTAAAACTGGGGTTCAGCTGGGGTACAGCAGGGGTACAGCTACACCACTCCTGAGCTATTTACACAGGGACTCCAACCACAGATTTATTCGTGTCCATGAATTTTATTTTTAAAAGCAAATAAGGATGTATAGAGACCTTAATCACCCTTCTTCCCAAGTAAAATTGTTCCAACTCATCCAAAGATGATCTTGGGGAAGAACTGAACCTCCATAAAGAAAACAGTGAAGTAGTATTTGTCTCTGTCACAGGTACAGAAGGGTGGGACACCTAAGTTCTGGTAAATACTAAAAGAACATAAAAAGCCATGCATTTCATATGCTGCCTTAGCTCTCTACTTCGCTATCACCAAAATATCTGACATCATCCTATGGAAATGAATACCAATCGCAAAATCTCTGTGGACCTTCATTAATTTTCCAGCAGCAAGTTTGAAGTCTTCAACAGCTCCAGTTCATCCCATTTAACTTTGTCTAACTGAAGCACCTAGAATTTGTCTATATAGCACAAATGATGCTATAAAAAGTCACAGAAGACTGCATTAAACCACTGAAATACTGTTCTTTCCATGGTTTGTATGGGGATAGAACAGCCCCAAACCCAGCTCAAACAGCGTGTGCACTGAAGCATCTTCTGCATTGGATTTTTAACAGCGATCAGAAACCTCTTTCCTGCTGTGATTAATTGATTCCTGAGGGTGTCTAGAGCAATTGAGTTCCTAACTCCATCCATCCATAGTAAGATGGAAAAACATGAAGGCCAAATTTTCAGGCAAATTTAACACATCATTGTAGAAGCCTTTCTGGACAGGTTCCTGTAGAAGTACATTTGATGTGGAATTTGAGGTACTTTCAAATACACAGAAATGCTGAGAGAGAGCAGGTGACACCAGCAGCCTTTTCCTTCCTTTGTAGCAGAATTCCCCCCTGCAGAGCAAGGAGCCAGGCTAATTACACATCCATGGGAAAGCATCTGTGTCTCTAGCAGCTCCAGTGGGTAAATTTCATCCTGATGCAATTTAATTTGCTTGAAAACTTTACATTCCTGAAAAAACAGAATCACAAAAAAGCTGCAGGCAGGCAAGTAACAAAAGAATTACCAAAAGGTACTAGTGGATCTTACATATATAATTTTTCTGGACTATGTCACAAAAGCAATATCACAATTGCAATAAGTACAAAGTGACCTCTATAAATGTTTCAGATATCCTGTAAGTGGTGTCAATAAGAAGTTTCATTCAGCAATAAAACATGTCAGCTCTTCAATCTGCTGCTTTACTGACCTTGAGATTGTCCTATAAGAGATACGATAAAGAAAAAAACAGTGTGTCATAGGCATGGATGATCCACCACCAAGAATGAACTCAGAGGAAAAATCTAGTGCAGAAAAAAGGTATTCTTGTGTGTAAAGTGGAATTGCAGTTCCTACTTAACCCTGATTTTTTTTCTGATATTTAAACAAGTCCCTGCTGCTTTCTCATTGCCCAGTCTAGGGCTCAGCCCAACAGAGGGGAAAATGGTTTTGAAAACCTCAGTGAAATTAATTGACCTATTGAGTTGTTTAATCATAGCAATTTTTCCCATAGACTTTAATCCAGTACTCAATGTCATATCCAGCAGTCAGGGCTAGAAACTTCTAAGCAGATTTGTTTTATCCAGATGCACTTTCAGAGGTGCCAACACAGCATAGCACGGTTCAAATCAATGCGTGTACAGCAAGGAGACAGGGAAACACTGGCCTTCCACACAGATACATGGCATCAGCTGCAGGACAGTCCATCCAGGACCTTCCTACCTGCTGTAGACCCATGATAGTTTTGAAAGGCAGATTTTAAAAACCTCAAACTTTAAATATTTACAGAAGCATCAAAGCCAGTTAATAACCAGTTTTCATGGGAAGATAGCATCCAAAGCGATCAGGCTCTTAACTACCATCTGAGTCATCTGCTTCATTCTGGAATTTGTGAAGCTTGCAGAGGGCTGCTCAAACTGCTGTGAGCTGTGCTGCTCATGGACCAGTGAGGGAAACGTCCAGTAGCAAGAGAAATCTATCCTCACCACTTCCTGACTGCCATTCCATCAATCAAGAATGAGAAGGACGTGAATACCAGGTGCATTGTGAATACAGAAGAAAGCCACCCCAATAACATGGTACAATACCTGCTTTAAAAATTTACCTCTCTGGATTTTATTTTTCTCTTGCATCAAAGAGAAAAGAGGTATGACATGTTTACTTAACCAGTAAGATCTTGTAGATTTTGTATGTCTTCTCCTTTCACCTCTTCCTCTTTAGCTTCAGGTCTAAGAACATTAAAAGACTAAAGGGGACAGACTGACAAAATATGGGCAAAAGGTACAAGGATTACTTGTGTAAGAATGTAAAAATAAGTAGCTGATTGCTACTTTTGTTTCCAACTCTGCCATGCAAGAGCAACAGCACATAGTCAGAACGCTGAGGCAGAATTTGATCGCTGCAGGTAAGTAACACCTCAGACCCTCCACAGGTTTGCACTTTGTCAGTCATTTTACAGATTCTTCTGAGGCCTCTGCTAACGACACTAAGCAGGTGTTTACAAGAACTTCTGCAACTTAGAGATGAGTGCTGTCATGCAAGCAGGTTATGGTAAGCAGCTCTGAGATTTGTTTATGAAGTAAACAAAGGCTGAGGTGCACAAACAGCCTAAATAATTTTCATTACATAAAAGCTTACTTGACAGCTGCCCTGCTTTTGAGGGTAAGCTATGTCTTTCCAGTCACCTGTTACATCACTGTTTCTTCAGATATGGGTAGCCCAGCAGATACTAGTTCTGTTCAGGATTTATAAATGCTGGGTATCTATTTATCTTGCATAGGAGGCTACTATGAATGCACAGGCGATTGTTCATTGTAAATACAGTCAGTGTGTATTTAATCTATGCATCTAATCTGCTCCAGGTGATCAGAGTGTGTGCAACGTCGACCACATTTCAGCTGTGCTTTACACAGGGCATCTAATCTGCACAAATGCAGAAATGTCAATGCATCTAGACCATATCAGACCAGAAATACTTCTTCTGGTCTGATGAAGCCTGGACACTGAAGTCCCCTCCTGATATTATATGTTTGCAAATGTTTAGAGAAGGTATTGCCTGCATTATAACATTAAAAAACAAAACTCTGATTTATGGTAAATTTAGGTAGATGTGTTTAGGAAGAAGGGGAAGTTACTCAAGCTCTGAGTCAAATGAGCAGGAAGGAAGCAGTTATGCTGCTCTGCATCACCATGGTGCTAACACCACTGCTGTATCGAGTCTGGGCACCAAACTGTCTTTATAATACCATATTTTTTTAAAATTCGTCCAGCAGATTGTATTTGCTTGTGATTTCCAAAGCCAGCCAGAGTTTGATATGGTTTTCCAAAAACAAAGGAAACAACTTTACCTGTGATATGGGGTTTTTTGTATGCCGCGCATATGTCTAGGATCAAAAGATTTGAGATCATATTACCCTTGTTATTATTATATGTGTAGAGTTGATTTCTGTGGTTTCATATGATATAAGGTGGGACAACCCATTGAAGAAGGTTAGTATCTTAGTGCTTTTAAGGAGTTAAACAAACTGACTGGTACTTGGAAAGAGTTGAAATTTTCCTTTACAGAGAAAGGCTGCAACTGCTAGGTTTACTCGGGGTTTTCCGCTGTAAAGCTGGCTGCAGAAAAAATAAATAAGTATATATGAACTACAGAAAGGATCCGTCTAATGGCTACCACTTTTGCTACTTGGGGCCTGAAAAATTGCAACAAAGGAAGATTAAAATAATCAGGAATGTTATAAATATTACTTACTCCAGCAGCCACATATGGTATATTAGCAACGTAGATGGATTTAATGAAAACTGAGATCAGAGCATACATCTGTCATCAACCAAACCTACAAAATATTTTCCTCAGGAAATGAAATGTAATGATATAAGTACTCATCTGTAATAGAGCAACTCCAAATGGTAAAACTAGTGCACTTCATCAGCTAATGTTAACCAAACAGACAATTCCTATGTTGATTGCCTTGAAGGGAACAGATTGTGTGATAGGTCATAATGAAGCAACATCCTTAGATTAACAACTCCAAAGTACTGTATACTCCTGTAAGTCACCCTGTAATGCAAACCCAAATGTGACTTGTCACAGCATTTCAGCCTCCATTACAGCTAAGACACTAGTGTGGAATTTTTCAAGCTTCACGGGAGGAATATTAAAATGGATAATACTAGCATGCATTTTAAAGAAAATTCTCGGCACTTGCCAAGTCATGCTCTCTGAGGCATCTGCCAGTGTGGGAGGGATGCATGCTCTCAAGGGGGCCTGTATTTCATGGTCATCTCAGGCAGGGGGCTGCAAAGTTCATTAAATGATCTTATCTTGCTGCTGGTTCTGTTCAAAATAGCCTTGATATGATGAAGGATTTACGTTACCCACACTTCAAATAAAAAGTACCGAGGGATGCATTTCATTACTGCCCTGTGACACTGGAGAAGCCAGGGCTGCAGTGGTAATATTCCTCATTTGTTTGTGTCACACAGAGGATTTATTTGCAGGAAGAGTCCAACTCCAAAGGTAAGTAAGTATTTGGGGTTTGTAGCAAGCTTTTCGTAACAATGTCATCAAGAAATGCTTTTGTTGTCTAACTTTAATTCTCACAAAAGTATATTCTAGGAAAGATGAGAGTGTGAGGAAAATGCCAGGGAAGGGTGCCCAGTTTAGCAGCATTCTAAGGAAGCTGAGTAGCATTGATACAGAAAAAATATTTACGGGCAATTTCCATACCACAACCATGGGTAAAACACCAGGAGATGTGGCTGTACATTCTCAACGGATGGGCTAAACGGTAGCCAAGGTTACACACACACTCCTCTCGCAGAGGTTTTTTAACAGCCATCTGCTGCTGAGAGGCTTTTTAATTTAACGGTAGACACCTTCACATGAATCAGGATCAGTTTCTTGTGCATATTTTTTCAGAACTGGATGATCTAACAAAGAACATGAGCCCTGGGCAGGATTTATCTTCTTTGATCCTAGACCATCAAGTCCTCCTGTACTCAAAAGCAAAAAACAGAATAAAATATGTTCAAGATCCTTGATTAATAAATATTAATTTATGCTATATACTTGATCCTATAAATAGAGCAATTCATAGGATCAGGCTTCAAATGTATCTGGCAGTGGGGAAAATCTAGTGATCATAAACAATATTTGACCATGCAAGCAAAGTACAGCCACTTTAAATATGCCTTAGATGTTGAAAATTAAAATCCAAATGAGTTGGACAAATCTATGAAAAGCTCAGGAAAGACATTTGGACATTCTGTATTGCATGATGCTTATGAATGCCTGTTTGCTTGATGCTCACTTCTGTGCAGCTGCCACCACAGTCCTGTTTGTGTGTGCCAGTGGCAGGATGTGTGGGAACACAGGCAGCCACCACAGAGATCCAGGTGCAGGGAATGGGAGAAGCTGGGAAGCAGAGAGGCACTGAAAAGATGCTCCAGGAAAAGTTTGGTGAGATCAGCAAGAGCCGTCAGGGCGAAACACAGCTCCAGCAAGAAGTGGAGAGAGGTTTTCCAGAGAGAACAACAGAGCTGGGGAAATCAGCTGGAAAGGTGTTTGAAAGAGGACGTGTGAGTCAACCAGGTTAGGCTGGAAGGCTGTAATGGGAGGTGAAGAGGCCAGGAGGAGAGGCTCAACAGAGAAGGCAGAGAAGGGAAAAGTGAAGGGACGTCTCGTGGAAGCCCTTGGCTGTGGGCTGAAGGACAAGAGTCAGTGAGAACCACAGAGTGGAAGAGAGCAAGGAGCTAAATAAAGAGAAAGGTATGGGAGCAGAACTAGGATAGTAACAATTGAATGTATGATCTGGAGGGAAATGAAACTGTTGATTCTGCAAGTCTTTTGCTCAAAATGTTTTAAGAATTTTAACCCCTTGGACAGAGAACTGCTGAGCCCTCTGGCACAGAAAATCAAGGCAGAAAAATCCATTTCCTCCAGTTCAATAATTCAATCATTCAGGTGTCTGGTGTCCACGGAAGAGTGAAAGTAGATGAAGACAATGAGTCCAACAGATGAGGAAGACAGAAGAAAATACTTACAGTGCGTGGTGTTCAAAGGCATTGATACTGCCGCTATAGGAGTATGAGATGCAAAAAATGCATACTTGACCACAAGCCTTGCCTTAATATGTGTCTTTGTCATAAAGGTATCATATGAGACAAGGTCCAAATTTTGTTACATTCAAAGCATTTTAAGAATGGCTGTTCTCCAGATGAGAAAAACAGACAGAGACCCATCACCATTTCACAGAAAAGCAATAATGAATAGTGGAAATTAGGAACAAGGAGAATGGTTGAACAGAGAGTGCTGCATAATGCCTGAGTGCAAACATTTAAACTTAAATGTTAAAATTGCTTAACTTGCATGTTAGATGCATACTAAGCTGCATACCTGTAACTCATGCATGCAGGTAACTCCTACTAGTATTGCTCAGTCACATGTCGGTATGGTTGTCATTTTCATACACAGAAAATTCTCATTGCATGGAAAAGTCCAATTAATTTGATTGGAGTTTATGTCCAGAGAACAACCTCCTAACTGAGCACACATCCCCAAAAGATTATGTACTTCAAATTCCACCAAACTAGGAAATACTACTGGAAGAATAAACCACTTGTGTAGAAATACCTTATTTCTTTGCAAACTCCAGACAATACTGTTTACAAAAGCAAAGCATTGATTGATAATCTGTAATGCCCAAGTGCATACGGAAAGAGAACAGTACAGCACACGCGCAAAGCCATGCATCTTTGATGAGATGCACTAATGAATTTTTGAAAGGGACCAGCACAGTTTTAGGGACTTGTGTGCACCAGAAGACCGTACCAGCCTTCTCCCATCCCCAATCTTGTACTTCAGGTCAGCTCTGAGGTGCAGCTCTGTAACTGGGCACCAGAGAGGCAATCAGAAAGAACTGTGAGAAACTTCTCCCCGTGTCACTCACAAACAGCACCAAGGCTCAGGCAGTTCAGTTCAGACCACGCTGTGTGACATGCCACACAAAGAGAAAGGTACAAGGGATTAAACTAAACTGCTTTCTTCTGCCCCTAAAAGAATTTTACCCAGGGTCTAAAGACCTCAGTTAGACTTGTAAATGGTATGCTTCCCCAGGCAGGATCTCAAAGCAAGCCTCAGTCAGCCCTTTGAGATGTGAATTGCTGCCAGCTGCAGAAGCAGAAGATAAATCCAAGATCCAAGGAAAAAGAGGGAAATTATGGCTGCAATTATGAGTCCCTTTTTCTACAATCAAAGCAGATTTCTTATTGTTTTAAAGTCAAACATCAGCATTAGCATAGATAGTCTACTCTCCTATACAACATGCAATTGCCTATTAATCCAATGCATTTATGTAATAAGCACAGTCACCAAGCAAGGTCCATGTAAAGGCAGCTGAATAAAATATTTTATTATTTCTAAGAAGATGCATAACACCCTGAAAACTGTGACCAATTGTGTTACAGAAGAAGCACACGAAGGGAAAAAAATAGCTTTCTGACTCATGTAGATGCTTTGTAAATTTTAAAAAACATTTAAAATAACAATTTGTGTTCTACTACAGGAAAAAAAGACCCATAGTTTTCTTTATATACCAATTTCTAGCTAAGAAACTTGTGACTTCCAATTTTCTCCAGGAAACATCATGTTTCTTATGGCGCTAATGGTTTCTCATAGAACTAGAGAGTTCCAACCTCAAACTATTGATTTTTCTACTTACAAAAAAGTCATGGTCTCACATTGAATTGATCTTACATTCCTCTTTTGTTCTACCAACATAGTTTTTGAGTTCCAGATAAAGTGTTACAGCTTCCCTACAGCCTTTAGCAAATTGGATCTAAATAATATCAACCTGCTCTAAAAATATTTAATCTAAAAATAAGCTATCACCTTCATCTTGTGTATGATAAAGCCTTCCTACTGTTTGTTCATTTCCTACATTTGTTCACCAGCCTGCAACCAGGGATCTGTCAAAGATGACTACCAGAAAGAGGCTCTCCTTATTGTCCTCTTGATGGATTCTCACTAGACACTCAAATAAAGCTTCGTTTAGGTGTTGCAGGGTAGTTAAAATCCGACCTAACTGCAAGATCTATAAAAGTGCTATTACAACTGCCTGTATGCTTGGACAGTGTATTTCTGCCCATCTCTTTTATCATATGTAGAGATTATTCGTTCAGGCTGCTTTGGGATCTCCTTCCATGAAGCCTTTTCCATTCTTCTCTTTCACTATTAAATGAGATCCCTTTTGCTAACTATTTTGAATGAGGTTCCAAGACATGAAAATAAACTGTACCCAGGTCATAACTGCTGGTGCAAAGCCACAATATAGGCTTAAGTCCTGTTACTGTCCTCTGAAAAAAAGGTTGAATTAGGAGAGGAAAATAAAGACCTTCCCTCACTGAGAACATTTGAGCGTGGAAACTTTATCTTAGGGCAAATGAAACGCTGGTAGGCTGTTTGATATCCCTGATTGTACACAACAACCCTGTTGCACACAACAACAACTGTTTATGGCAACAGTTTTGAAATGGATGGGAGGACAGAGGTGAATTCAAACACCTATACATGATTCATAAAGGCAAAGGAAACTAGGTGGGTTATTTAGCTGACTTATTGTGCAGTTTCTACAATCGCTGTATGAACAGGTTCAAATAGAGGGTTTGAAACAAAAGGTATCCTTTGAAACAAAGGATTTTACAGTTCAGAGAAGCAAATACTGGTGCATTGACACACTGGTATTTATCAAGGATGTAGGAAGATCAGTAAAATAATGATGCAGAAATTCTAAGTTCTGTTGTTTTAATATATATTTGAGTGTTCTTCACTATTAGGGAGAAAAAAATAAAGAGGAAGATTAAGGGGTGAGTAAAAGAAAATTCAACACCAAGGTATCCAGGTTAACACACAATAAAATATCAGGAAAGAAGGACAAGTTTGCACAATGTTCTTAGTGTGCCTTAGCAAGCACACACAAAGAAAATTTCACAGATAGAGACAGAGAAAAGCACTAATTCCTGCCCTCCCTCCCCCCTGAAAAAATACCCCATCAAACATGTAATGTGTAGTACTATACACACTGGAGTCTCAACATGGTTCTAACATTCTTCTAAATACTGCCAGCACCAGATACAACATGAATAACAATGAAAACTTATTCTGAACTTCTCTTTTACTGGGTTTAAAACTTTTTCCTTGAGATTTTTTGCTGTGAGGGGTGGTGTTGGAGAGACACATCTATAAGATACATTCAAGCCAGCACCAAGGATATATGCAGTCAAACCAGGAGGCAGAGCATTTAAAAACAATAAAGGATATGTATATTCTGCAAGCATACACCTGGGCTCAGTTATGCCTCATGGCAATGAGTTGCACAATTTTGCCTTATTCAGGAGAGATATTCACCCTCATATATATAGAAAAGACAGATCCACAATATATTAAACAGGAATTCATGATCATTCAGAAAAATGAAGGTGTTATGCTTTGGGATCACTTCTGATTGATTAAAGAAACCAGAAGACATTATTTCTTGGCATTTTTTTTTTTTTCTTTTTNTGCTGCTCTTCAGACATATTGTTATTCTCAGAGATTAACTCCTGGAGTGGAAAGTCCACCAGTCTAAACCTGATGGTTATTACCCTATGTTTTTCATACGTTTCTAGACAACTCCTGGCACACAACAAGTTTAAAAGTGTAGTAACTGCTACCTGGGAAGACATATTTGTGCTGCCATTGATATATATGTGGATATTTATAGAATACATGTATTTTATGAAAACACATACTTGCATTAATAGAACTTGTGACCTGGAATTCGTTACCTCCAGCACAGCTGGAGGTGTTCAGCTATACTTGCAATTACATTACAGGCTGATTATACATCCAGCTATAATTTGCTCAGAACCTGAAAATATGCTCAGTAAATTTATTCCACAAAAGTCAGGCTCAAATACTGTGCTTCTATCATTCAAAGGCCATGAGACGATATATGGAGGTTTTACAGGGAACCACATGGGAGTCACAGGGAAATCACAGCAAGAAAGGGAGCTCTTCAAAAGGTCTGCTTTTGTTATCTGCTCATAGAGTCTTTATAATATGTCTCATGGTTTTTCACAAAACAGCCAAATCTCCAAATGAAATTATGTAAAGATTATCAGTTCCAAATTTTGCTTTTCTTACGATGCCTGGCAGGGGAATGGCAGCAATTTCTTCAGGCTTGTCCAAACTAGCCTTGAGGGGCTTGTTTAGTAGCTCCCTATGGTTCTGATTAAAATAAATTACAAATAATTGCCCTGAATTCAAACAACACAGAAGAGAGCCCTAAGTATTTGTTAAAAAAATTAAACGATCTGGAAAACATTATAATGGCATGTTCATGCAAAACCACACACCAATTTGAAAGGCAGCATGGATATAATTCTTCCATATTTAATGAAGTTTTGAAAAGTAATGGTATGATTTTCTGGCTATAATATGGGATACAGGGGCTTGACTGTTAGCCCATGAAGAGTCATCCAGAGACAGATATTATTTTCCTAGTGTAAGATTCACTCCAAAATTTATTTTTAAGATGACATTAAATGAAGGGAGAAGTACAGAATGGGCAGAGATATATAAAAATATTCAATTACTTTGCTTTGTTTTGAAAATTGTAGAAGAATGAGGAATACTTAGTAAGCAAGATGGCTTTTCCAAACAGCATCTTATAAAACTATATACATACTTTTTACATATACATTTTCTCCATTCTCCAATAAAGCTAAGGTAAGTGTTATAATGATTAACAGCAAACCACCAGAGCTCTCTTACTTCATTGTTTCAATCTTAATCTACAATGGTCACTTTATCATTTTTTAGACATGAAAAAAGTGAGGAAAAATCCCAATAGATTTGGCAATTTTTGTAATTCCTTTCCATTTATGAGTACAGTAAAAGGTATCTTAATCACTAAGATTAAGATAGATAATACAACAGAACTGTCCTGCATTCTGAGCTTAAAGGTCAGAGGTGGATGGAGGTGAGAGATATTTGAGGTCAACAAGTAAGAATTCAAATCACTGCAGGAGCATATCCTCAAGTGTCAGAGCTGGGAATGAAAAGCTTAAATATTGGGTCATGCCCACCGTTATCCTGATCCTACAGAAAAAAGGCTGTGTGACCATAACACTGAGAAAATCCAAAAAAGCAAGAGTGTGTTTTAGTCATGGAAAGAGATGAGGAACTAATAACTTGTCATATTGTTGTGTCAAATTTCTCCTTTAGAGAAAATGAATAGCCAATACGTACGTCATGAAGTGCGGGGATGTGAAACTAGTGACCTGAGGAACTTCTGGGAAAAGACTATTGAACAACAAACTCGGTATCTGCAAATTGAAAAAGAACGCCAGCAAAGAAGCGCTCTTACAAAGTGGGTAGTTTGCATCCAGAGAGGTTATTTGAGTTTGCATTGTAATTCTTTTTTAAAGAAAAGTGATACATATATTTAAGTCATGTAATGAAAGCTGTATTTTTCTTAGCTTGTTAGAAAATAATAAAGCTTCCCAAATTGGGATGCTAATGCTAACCATGTCTGACCTATGGCTTCACAGGATAAGACAATAATTCACTCTTGTTCAGTAAATGGCTCCAAAGCGTGGAACTTTTTGAAGTTATCAGGACAACATCTAGCAGTGCAGGCTGGTTCTTGGACATCAAGGCTTATGCTCACAGCAGAGCTAGCACAGATGTGTACGTGTGGCCCACCTTCTTTCTCTGCGGCCTTGTTTTCACAAGAATATAGCCTGAATTAATTGAGATGGCTTAATTTTCTTAAGGTAAATCTGTAATAAAGCAGACAGACCAAGTGTACTAACTGACCAAGACAACCGTCATCCATAGCCGTATTTATCTCATTTAGTCATACCTACCCTAATGAGCCACAATGAGAAAGACTAGTCTGCAGCAGTACAGTTTTACTTCACATTAAGTCTCCATAACTTGAAGGCACATGCTATGCTTGAAGGCACAAGATGGCTATTTTGGCTTGAGATCATTCAATGAGAAAGCATTTTTTCAAAATCTCCTTCATACCTCTCTTTAGAATGATGCTTGAAAAAAATAAGAGCAAGGATGGCCTTGCATTAATAACCCTGGATGAAGGAACACTGGAGTTAATCTCTAGCATGTTTTATATATTTGTAGCTAGTCTAATTTCCACATCTCAACTCCTCAGCTGTGAAATTCCTGTTGTTCCTATTTGAGGCAGTCTTTCTGTGGTACCTAGATACTACCAAAAAGAAAACAAAGTGACGCCTATCTATCACCTAAAGCTGTCTGCTTTGGGTCTAGCAAAAGTTTCAACGTACACAGTGTTTCCAAGCCAAATAGCGCTGAGAAGCCTCTATGCACTACATTTTTAAACGTGTTTCTGAGGAGGAGGGGGGCTGGAGAAATGTTGGGTGATGCTACCCAGCAGGTGGCAGCAGGCAATCTTCCGTGGAGATGACAAGTCACTTCAGCACACAGAGATACTTGAGAGAGGGCACATTGGGGATAAAGATGAACCACAAAGCTCAAGTGAGCCCTCATCGGGATTTAAGAGCAAGTCCTGAAGTGCCATCCAGCAAAGCACACTAAAGAGGCAGGACAGTTTACATGCCAACTGGGAAAAAGCAGCAAAGGATAGCACCAGTGGGAAATATGAGGAGTATAAACCTGTTCCCTGTAAAAATATGGGGACAAGCTGATCCATGTTTCTGTCCTTAGGCTCAGAAATGAATGGATGGAGAGGCTGGAAAAACGGATAAAGATGTTGAGGACCCAACCTGAAGATCCATCTAGCTGAAGATCCCACACTCATGACATGTTTGGGGGAAAAAGAAATTTGTTTTGTAGGAAAGCATGATGGTGTGATGCAAAAGCTTAAGTTTTACTTTTTGGCTTAAATGAGGTATCATTAATTAGCTGTCATTGTTAGAAGTTTCATATGTGAAATGTCTCTTGCTGCTTTTAAGATTATGCATCCATCCCTTCATTTGATAAATGGAAACTGAAGTACTCTGAAGTCTGGGAAAAGAGTTTAGTTACACAGCTAGTGCTCAGCAAAAGTATTTCCTCAACATTTTAGGTTTCTATAGAGGCTGAATTTTTTTTTAACACAGCAGAGCCCAACTTAGACTAAGGAAGAGGGGGCATGCACAGACAATGCCACCACATCGCAGACCACTAACGGAGCCAGACTTGGTGGGGATTACAAATTCTGGCTGCCATATTAAAGGTCTGTGAATCTGTTAATATGTATCCTGAGAAATAGACTCTGTGGGACACCAAGAGCTGCTTAATTAGTAAAACCACATTAGCTAACTCGAGACACTATATCAGCAAAG
>VXBH01004339.1:158835-191054 GCA_013400035.1 Rynchops niger
GCTTGTCTAGAGCTTGTCTGATATCTCTGTTTCACAGAGCATCTTGATGCATTTTCACAGCTGTCTGTTGTTATGAGTGAGGAGCACAGTTTTCCCTCTAACACTTTGTTCCTCTAAGACCTGGTATGTATCCCTTAAAAACTATTACCTTCAGAAACATGGCAAGTTTCCTCTCCCACATTCACCATTAGTCAAAAATGTTTCTAGTTCCCTTCCTAATGCTTCATGAGGAAATGTGGCATTTCCTCCAATACTATGAAAGCATTTCAATAGGCTGGTGTAATAAAAATGTTTCTTTTTCAGGGTCACTGCTTCATTGCCACCAAAATGCTTGTATTGCAAAATGGGTTCTCTTGAGCCTGCTAAAAATTTCTTCCCTCAATTGCTTAACCTTTTAGTCCCTTTCTATAAGACAGTTTCACTGTTTCTCTGTTGATTCATGTTGTTTCAGAGTAAAGAAGATTTTAATTGCCAGTGGGGTGAGAAGAGAACAGCAGTTGGGGTTTTAAAATATTTAGAACATCTGTTCTTTTTAAAGCAAAGCAAAAATTTGAAATGCTATTTTTTCTCTCTTTATCCATCACCTTTTAAATTCACTTTTGGGTGTCATAAGGTCATGCCAAATCTATTATGGGAATATAAACATTTAAATAATGTTTGGGAAGCCTGAGAAATCTACGAAAGCATGGAAAAAAGATTACCTTGGAACACGTACTCAGAAATCATCACATCAGCAGGTATGTCACCAAACTTGAGACTAGAGTCTGCCTGCTAGATCAAAAAAAAAGATGCTGAACTCATGTTGAGTCTTTTTCTTAAGCAATTTTTAAAGTCACCTCAACTGGGAATATGCAGGGTAACAGCATAATTACAATATAGCTATGGTTTAATAAACAAGCACCAGGTAGACACACAAGTTAATATTGGGTTTTAGAAAAAATAAGATTTCTTTGAAAATGCCAGTTCACACACTTCAATTCTCTCATCATCTGTCTGTGCTTTTTGCTTACTGAAGCTCTAGCTGAACTCCATCATGAAACAGCATTTATTTTATACCATTTTGGCTTAAATTAGAGCTTGAACTGAGCTAAAGGAAACAAGGAAACATTTTTCATGCCCTTATTCTTTCTGTTACTGCACAATGTGCAAAGCAGAGGGAATCAGTTGGCATATTTTAAAAATGAAAGAAGTATCCCTGGAATAAGCTTTTCTTTGCATCTCAGTTGAAAACCACCTTCTCCTCTTCTCATAAAGTAAGTCAGAATGAGGAAAACCCATGAAGAGCCATGAAAAGATGTGCCAGGAAGTGCCCCCCAGCTGAGTACCTCATTGCACACCTCATATGGTTGTACCACTTGAGAATGCTTTGGAATATGTCCCTATCAAGCTAGGACACTCCAAAATCATCTCTCTAAAATGATAAAAATGAACTTATTTTTTACAGACTGCATCTATTCCAGCCCAAGGCCAAGAAGAGTTCTGAAAACATATTTCCAGAATTAAGCCACTTTTCTTCTGAGTTTTGCAATTTCACCTTTAGTGTCTAGATGAATTATTTCAGGCTCAGGTTCCACAGCATTAGATTCACGACTTCAGGCCATGTAATCTTTATTTATCTAAGTGCTAGCAATATGTTTTGATACAAACACCACTATTTTTGCAGGGTTAATCTACCTAGGGCTTTTGTAAATTACCACCTAAAAAGAATACACATAAATATAATCTAGAGTCAATCAGTGAATATAAAGAAGTATGATAACATTAAAATTCAAATCTAAATGTCAAGCAACAGTCTTAATCAGAAGCTGGAGCAGACTCCAAGATGAAAATTGTTCTAGCAATTTGAAAACACAAAAATATAAATCTTTAATTTACCTTGAAGGTCATAAGGAAATTAAAAGGAGGCAAAAAAAAAAAGGTAAACTACAATTTCTGTGAGACTCGGAAACAAGCCATAATGTTATAAAAAGGAGTAGAGAAACATGACTGGAGGACTGGAAAAGTCATCAGCTAAAAACTGATAAAATCAGCTGGGTTTTATAAAATCATTATGGTTACAGAGGATGTTTAAATGCTCTTCAGACAATTTTTCACCAATATGCTGTTTCAGAGGAGTGCAGTATTCAGTTAAACAAGTTAAACTTAATAACTCCTATGTTAATAAAATAGCTCCTTGAAGAAACACAGCTCAAGAATTGGTCCCATGAGAACCTCACAAGGTTCAACAAGGCCAAGTGCAGGGTTCTGCATCTGAGTCAGGGCAACCCTCAGTATCATTTCAGGCTGGGGGATGAAGGGATTGAGAGCAGCCCTGGAGAGAAGCATTTGGAAGTACTGGCGGATGAAAAGCTGGACACGAGCAGACTGTGCACTTGCAGCCCAGGAAGCCAACCGTATCCTGGGCTACATAAAAAGCAGTGTGGCCAGCAGATCCAGAGAGGTGATCTATCCCTCTACTCTGCTCTTCTGAGACCCCACCTGGAGTACTGCGTCCAGCTCTGGGGATCCCAACATAAGAAGGACATGGACCTGTTTGAGTGGGTTCAAAGGAGGGCCACAAAAATTATCAGAGAGCTGGAGCACCTCTCCTAGGAAGGCAGGCTGAGAGAGTTGGGGTTGTTCTGCCTAGAGAAGGGAAGGCTCTGGGGAGACCTTATTGCAGCCTTTCAATACTTAAATGGAGCTTGTAAGAAAAATGGGGACACACTTTTCAGTAGGCACTGTTGCAATAGAACAAGGGGTAATGGTTTTAAACTAAAAGAGCATAGATTTAGACTACATATAAGAAGAAATTTTTTACAATGAGTGTGGTGAAACACTGGCACAGGTTGCCCAGAGAGGTGGCAGATGCCCCGTCCCAGGAAACATTCAAGGTCAGGTTGGACAGGGCTCTGAGCAACCTGGTCTAGTTGAAGATGTCCCTGCCCATTGCAGGGGGGTTGGACTAGATGGCCTTTACTGGTTCCTTCCAACAAAAATTATTATATGATTCTATGATTTCTCTTTATTTTTTCCTATACATATTTTCACATTGCTTTTGTGTGTAACAGTAAGAGGTTTTGAGTTATGCCAATCTAATTTTATTAGCTTTGTAATTAAAATGTGGCAGACACTTGCTCATCTTCCTAGCTTTCATTATTTTACCATTCCTTTCCTTCAACCTGACACTGAGTAGCAAGAAAACGCATGTAGCTTTCTCATTATGAATGCATGGCACAGAACTTTTTGAAGAAGCTTGTGACAGTGACAAAAATAAAATGTAGCAAGGTTTTACCATCCTCTGAAGGCAACATTAAACAATCTGGACTCAAGTCCTTTTAAATACCATGTATGGAAAGTATGCTGTATGTTAGCATGAGAGTGACAGATAGTCCATTTTAGACATCTTAATGATCCTTCTAGCATATGGATAATGGCTGACAGCTGTGAAGAATGATTCTGTCAGTAACTTAACAGACTTTTTAGCAGTTTAGCCTAAACTGAGGCAGCTTAAGTACAGTTCTTTGCCCAAGTGTCCTTCCTGACCAAAGTCCTTCCCTAACGAGGGAGCTTCCTTCTGGAGCACTCTAAGCAGCAAATAAGCGTAACTCGGCTACTGCAGCCAGGTTTTGAATTTGAACAACTAATGCGAGTCAGGCAAAAGGCAAGATGTCTTTCTGGTAGGATGCTAGAGACAAATCAGGGAGGTGCTTCAGCTATGCCTGGCTGAATATCCCCAGCCTTGCCACAGCAGTTTCTGCAGTGAAACCTGTCCTGCAGCCCAGTGTGGAATCACCCAGCAGACTGCCTTCAACATTACATCCAAAGGTTATGTTTCCTACTGTTCAACCACTTCATGTCTGTGCAAACACACCTCTAAGCTTCTGGCCACATTCACTGGAGACTGATCTACTGGCCAATTCTGAGGTGCTTCAAATTGTCAGCACTGAAATAAACCCACCATACAATACCAAGTTCACCTACCATATCCTGTGTTTAGTGTAGCATTAAGTATAGATGAGTTATTTTGCACTTTAGAAAAGCCTACAGGCTACCTCCAAGATTATCATAGCATGATACACAAGGAACATGAGAGACAATCCCAGCCACACAGAGCTCACTGTGTAAACAGGACAGAAAGAGTGGAGGTGGAGTGGAAAGATGGGCCAAAGCCAGAGGTCAGGGACGAGCTATGGTACCTGGGTTGGGTACAAAGTCAAGGTCCAATTGCTCCACAGGGATAATGTGACTCATGTACACAGTAGCTAGTGCTCCAGCCGGAACTGAAATCCACAGATAGTTTCTTCTAATAAACAGGTCTGAAAAATGAAAACATCCTGATCCAATCCATGAAAAATGCCATAGCTTTTTTTTTTTTTTTTTTTCCATAGTGGCAAAATACACTGTATGTCAAGGGAATCGCTACTCACGTAACGCCTTCTCACCATAAAAGTTTGAGGAAAATGAAGAGCCAGATGCCACTGGGATGACAGATTCATTAATAGAATTGGGAGATCATTGAGTCTGGAGAAGCAGGATAGATATCTTTGGGGAGGATAATTAAAGAAGATGAAGAAGAAGTAATGTCTTAAACTGAAAGGGTTTTGGAGAGATTCAGCTGAAGGCCTAACGTTGATTACAGGTTTTACTGTTGTGAATTCATCCTCTCACCTTTCCATGTTACACATGGAGCCTCTCCAAGACATAAACTGGTGTTAGCTCATGGCTGGTGTTAGCTCACCATAGCACCACCATGGCTGGTATTAGCTCAGCCACATGCACATTAACCATATATGATCTGCAGCAACTGCTCAGTGGAAGTTACATTAGAGATAGATTTGGACCATAAGTCATGGTGTTGTGTGAGCCTTTCTACACTCAAGATGTTTCCCCTTGCTAAAAGCTGCAGACACCCTCTTCTTGCATAAAGAGGACTCAGTTTGGGTCAAACTGACTTACATCCTACAAGCAGGACTGGTAATTTCAAGGTTGATGAGGAATTTTCATGTCCATTACAAAGTGTATCAAAATATAGATAGCTTTTTTAATGGCCTCTGAATTTTCAAGTCTGAAGTTATCCCCCTCAGGATAAGAATCCCATTCTGAGAGTGGCCCTGTGGGTCAGGGCAATTCCTAGTATCAATACATGCTGGGGGATGCATGGATTGAGAGCAGCCCTGCAGAGAAGGACTTGGCGGTGCTGGGTGATGGAAAATCGGATATGAGCTGGCAATGTGTGCTTGCAGCCCAGAAAGCCAATCATATCCTGGGTTCCATAAAAAGGAGTGCAGGAGCAGTTTGCAGGAGGTGATTCTCCCCTTACACGCCACTCTCGTGAGACCCTACCTGGAGTCCTGCACCCAGATCTGGGGTCCCCAGTACAAGAAAGACATGGTCAGAGAGCTGAAACACCTCTACTATGGAGAGAGACTGAGAGAGTTGGGGTTGTTCAGCATGGAGAAGAGAAGGCTCCAGAGAGACCTTATTGCAGCTTTTCAATATATAAAGGGGACTTAAGAGAAAGATGGAGGGAGACTATCTGCCAGGGTCTGTAGTGACAGGACAAGGGGTAACAGTTTTAAACTGAAATAGGGTAGATTTAGATTGAACATGAGAAGGAAATTATTTAGAAGGATGATGTGACAGTGGCACAGGTTGCTCAGAGAAGTTGTGGATGTCCCATCATTGGATATGTTCAAGGTCAGGTTGGATGGGGCTTTGAGCAACCTGATCTAGTGAGAGATGTCCCTGCCCATGGCAAGGGGGTTGGACTAGTTGACCTTTGAAGGTCCCTTCCAACCCAAACCATTCTGTACTTCTCTGATTCTGTAATTTTCTGATTCTATAATTAGAGCAAGGGCAGCACAGCGCCCAGAGTAAGAAGGGAAAATCAAACCAGAGTACCCAAAGACATGTTCTGTCTGAGAGCCTACAGAGATGCACCTGGCTCACAGCTCTTTAGGTTGAATCCTTACATTTGCAGGGCACTTCTCTGCTGTCAACCTGCTGTCTGTAGCTGCCCATAGCCATTTGGAGAGTTAGACAAAGTGGTCTCAAAGGATACCCTGCTTATATCTCTTAACTTACTCTTTTACCAACACAATATTTTTGCTCATGAGTAAATATGATACCCTCAATCTTTCCTACACTTCTACAATTTATACCACTTTTAGGATACATATTACTAACGCGAGAACCCCCAGACCATTCCTCACAGAGAAAAAACTCCCTCAGCTTTTCATCCTCCTCTGCAACCATTTTCCTATTAGTGAGCACAGTGTTCAAGATCTTGGTTGCAGCTGCTTTAAAAGCACTGAACCTTTCCCAGAGGCTTGGTTTTATTCCCACCTCACTCCTTGCACGTATTCCTTTTTATAATCTCACCACTCTTCTGTCCCAGAGGATTCAGTGCAGTAGCCCTGGTGTCAGAAGTCACTGGTGAATTTTACTCTGAGATTTGAGTGCTTTGTATTTGTGACCCTTTGCTCTTTCTGTGCTTCAGGAAGGAGGAAGAACAAATCCACCAAGCGGTCTAATAGTAAGCTGTCAGCGTTCACTGTAGAAAATAAAGCTGGTTTTGAATTGTAAAACTGGTAGAGAATTTTCAGGCACTGACTCAGACTGCTTTAAAATGCACATATTATCTCTAAAACCAGGGAGCAGCCACCAAGTGTATAAATAGTTTTTCTTTTCCTTATCCCAGGATGAGAGTTTAATACTAAATTGTATCCTAGGACAAATTTTTATGGATAAGTAAGAAAGTCCTTTGAAACTAGGGGATTATAACAGAAATGCTGACATAGCCTTACCCATGGACAGTGCTGGTATAATTATTGAATACAGCCTATAATCTTCATGGAGCTGTAAGTCAAAAGGAAAATGAGAGGCTTTGCATAATGCTGAAAGTCTCTGAGGGCTTTGATGTTGCTCTAATCCTACACTACCTAATAGTTCATTTAATGTCCAAGCAATGTGAATGAAACTTCATGTGGCATTTAAGATTATTGTAATTAGAAAGGTTAGAGCAGAAAATTACTAGGGGAAAAAAATTATTCTCTGTTTGATTTCATTTACCTAGATTAAATGTTGTTGTCAGAATATCTAAACAGTGTTTCATTATTTAGGTCATGTTTTAAAGGGAAAATATGGGAAATTATTGGTTAGTCTGTTGAAAAAGAAAAGCAAATAGAAATCAGCTCATGTAATCCTTGTGTTGTTTGCAGGTTATTAATAGGCAATGTTACACTGAAGGCCAAATACTAGGATAGCGTTTCTACCCACAGAAACAGCTTCAAAGCTGAGGATCGGCTGTACCAAAAGCAAAAGCAGTGGGACTCTGTGGGTTGCTGAATGGTCCCATGAACGGTACCAGCTGCTACGCCAAAAGAAGTTCTGCAAATGGTTCCTCAGTGGTTACTAGAGCTACACGTACATAGATCTGCATACTGAAATGGTACCAAAACACCCTAGGCACCGTTATTCAGCCCTAACCATATAACAAAACATCCCAAAAGCAGTCATACTAACAAGAACCAGCGAGTTGGAAATACCAAGGCTTTTGTTACAGCCCTTGAGGACCTACTGACCTGTGGGAATACAGAGATCCTTTACTGCAGCTGACACATGGTGCAAAGAGGAGCAGCTGAGCTCAAAAGAGGAGCACTGCAGCACAGCCCAGGCCCTCAACACACAAGAGAGCCTCCTTGCTCCATGCCCATCTCTCAGTCGTCATGTCTTTTGTGCATTGCAGGATTCTCTCAGAGAGCTTTGCTCTAATCCCTAAATTTTCACTCCAGTGAATGGAAACCTTGGAGGGCTAAGACACCAGCCTCTTCCTGAAAATTCCTCAACACAACCTCACAGGGTGACCCATGGTCTGCAATTTAACAAATAAGTGAGCAGACAAATACTAGCGTCTCATAGCCCCACTCCTACCCATGAGCTATGCCCTCCCCTCTAGCCTCCCCACCTCCCTCCTTCTGCTTGCAGAGCTGCTGGGGATGCTGCACAGTGAAGCAACTCAGAGAACCCATCCAGCTGAAATAAACAGATATACACATACGGTTGGGTGGTTTTCAGCCAGGTCTGCTCCATGATCTTATTCTCTCCCTGCTCACATACCAGTACAGGAGATAGAGGGCTGCCAGCAGCATGGCTGATGGAGAGCAGAGCTGCCGTGGCGGACTGAACCTCTCTGGACACCAGGTGCCCACCAAAGCTGCTCTATCACTCCCCTCTTCAGCTGGACAGGGAAGAAGAAATATAAAGAAAGGCTCATGGGTTGAGATAATGACAGGGAGAGATTGCTCAGCAATTACCATCACGGGCAAAACAGACTTGACTTGGGGAAAAATAATTTAATTTATTACCAATCAAATCAAAGTAGGATAATGAGAAATAAAAACTAAATCTTAAAACACCATTCCCCCACTCCTCCCTTCTTCCTGGGCTCAACTTCACTCCTAGTTTTCTCTACGTCCCCCACATGAGCAGCACGGGGGGACAGGGAATGCGGGTTGCAGTCAGTTCATCACAGGTTGTCTGACGCATTTTCCTCTTCACCTGCTCCAGACTGGGGTCCCTCCCACAGGAGACAGTCCTCCATGAACTTCTCCAACATGCATCCTTCCCATGGGCTGCATTTCATGAACTGCTGCAGTCTGAGTCCCTTACATGGGGTACAGTCTTTCAGGAACAGACTGCTCCAGTGTGGATGCCCCATGGGCTCACAAGTCCTGCCAGCAAACCTGCTCCAGCATGGGTTTCTCTCTCCACAGGTCCATAACTCCTGCCAGAAGCCTGCTCCAGCACAGGCTTTCCACAGTGTCACAGCCTCCTTCGGGCATCTACCTGCACTGGTGTGGGTTCCTTCACAGGTTGCAGGTGGATATCTGCTCAGCTGTGGACCTCCATGGGCTCCAGGACAGCCTGCCTCACCATGGTCTTTACCACAGGCTGCAGGTGAATCTCTGCTCCAGCACCTGGAGCACCTCCTCCTCCTCCTTATTCACTGACCTTGGTGTCCACAGAGTTGTTTCTCTCCCATATTCTCACTCCTCTCTTTTGTTGCAATTGCAGTCATGCAGCAAGTTTTTCTCCTGCTTAAATATGTTATTGCAGAGGTGCTACCACAGTTGCTGATGGGCTCAGCCTTGGCCAGCAGTGGGTCCATCTTGGAGCTGGCTAGCACTGGGTCTACTGGACACAGGGGAAGCTTCTCACAGCTTCTCACAGAAACCACCCATGTAGCCCCCCGGCTACCAAAACATTGGCACACAAACCCAATACAGCTGTGCGGCACGGCATTCATCCTGGCTTTTTAAGACAGACTCCATTCTGCCCATATCTGAGCTATTTAACATGTTATCTCCCCAGTCTGTTTTAATGCAAAAGCATTTCATTAATAACTGCTCTAAACAGGTAGAAAAAAAAAATAATCCAAGCCACCAAACAATAATATATACCCAAAATTTAGAGAGTGATTTTTATTAATAAGTCACAGGGCACTCGAAGATGAGAATTATTACCTCATTCTTTCACCGATAGGAAAAATAAGGCAAAGAACTGTTGTGGTTTTGGGCACATAACTTGGCGGTGCTGGAGCTTGGTCATAATCCCAGCTCTGCTCTAGTCCAGCTCCCCATCTAACAGAAAACACAACCTGTTTGCCAAACACAATCAAAATATACCCAAAGTGGCAAAAAAATTGGAGACTGTTAGTGTGTATGGCTTTGGCTCATTCATAAATTACATGTCCCAGTACTATGATTTACTCCATTCATTATTTTCCAGAAAACAGTAGTCTCTACCATGACCATTCAAACAGCAACTCTGTCCTGGACAGCTTCTTCTGTTCTCTTTAAAGCCATGTTTCATTCCCGTGCTTAGATGGTGGAGAAACACCCTTTTTCCATCATTGTTTTGCAATCTTACTGTTCCAGAAATTTTGGGCAAAGCAACAAAAAAGAAAAATCCAGCATGTACACAACATGATGTTTAACAATCCTTTATGAAAATTGATCCAGGCTGAATTTTTGGAAGAACTGTATATGGAACTGCTTGCACAGAAGCTCTTCATTTTGGACATCTTCTGTACAAAGCATTTATTCATCCAATGTATATTCACATTAAAATGGGTTATTCAAGGAAGTGGCCATCTCAGGTCAGAGACTATTATATTCAATCAAATAAGCCTTCTCTACACATATGTTATGAACACCAAAAATTACTTTTGTGATTATGATGACCTTCATATGTTCTTTTGTAATTTCTTTCAGCTCAAGAGCAATATTTTTTTCAGGAAAATGGAAATAAAGCTCCTCAACTTCACAGTACAAATGACCTTAGAAAGACTTTGCTTTACCTGAACAGAGTGGCTTTCAGGAGCTAAAGACTGCTCCTAGTGAAAAACAGACGTAACTTTTCTTTACTTTCAAAAGTCTCAAAGAATGAGACAACGCATAGCTGAGCTGAAAGAATGATTTAGCTATGGTACTACCAGTTTTTCTTTCAGAACATAAATGTTAAAACTCATCTTGGACCAGCTTCTTATTTAATTTGATCTTTCTCTTCCAAAGACTCAGGAGACCCAGCATGCTGAAACAAAACCACCAAGTTAAGACATGTGAGATCAAAACACAGCAGCTGCATAGCCCTAAAGGAGCTATTTCCTAAACCTTTGTCATTTTAGCCTAAGTGTTCCCCTACATACCCACAGAGCTGTGGGTTACTGGACTTCCCAGAGCTGCCCCAGCCCGAGCCATTAGGCACTTCATTCATGCCTCACTCAGGCATGAAAGTAGGCAAGGCAGCAAACAAGGCCTCTGACAGGGCCAGTATGGTTAGCATATTTCTCACAAGTGCCAAGAAGAGCATTTCTCCTACAGAATGTAGCAGAGCCAGAATACCAGCTTGTATAGAAGTTATATGGAAAAAACGGATAAAGAAAAACCTTTCCATTTTATTAGTTGAGATACTCTGCCCAGAAGTTAGGGCACGTTCCCAGCAAGGAGGAGATACAGATTCTCCTCAGCCCCAGATCTCCCTACAGTTCCTGACTGCATCTCTGTTAGTAAAAACTCAACTATTCTATGGTATTTGAACTTGCTTGTGAAAAAACCCAAATTCACTGGTGTGAAGCTGATCACGTGTACACATAAGCAATATGTGAAAGAAAACCAGTTTTCCTGAACCTATAAATAGTACACAAATCTTCACATCAGTAAAATATATATCCTAGGAACTGATGGAAGAGGACCTCCGGATTTCCCACAGGTCTCACAGTTTCATTTTGAAATGGGATATGGCAGCCTTACATCCCCTTGAGGAAAAAAGCCAACCTACCCATCTTCTCCTACAAGCACAATCCTGATGATGGTGATACGACACAAGCCCAGAGGCTCAAGTTGTTCAAGGGTTCCAGGCCAAAATCCCAAAGTATTAGTGTTAACAATTTACATCTGTAGTGTTTCAGTTTTCAGAGGCCACTTTCCTCACTTTCATTTTATTCTCTCTTCATAAAAGCTGTCAGCTCACCTATAACAGCTGTTTTTCATTAATGGGTAAACAGCAACTTTTAATCAAATAATGAATGTACTACTCCCCATGATAGTTTAGTAATAAGGATGGTGACACAGATATAATGTTCTGACATAGTCTATCTCCTTAGAAGACACTAATCCCCATTAGTTGCCATGTTAAACATGACTCAGAACTCGCTTTAGAAGTTAATTAGTAAAACACACCACAAATGAACGACTAGACGCTTCCTAGTATTACAACCCAAATTACATCACCCCCAGCTGTCAGTGTCTGAGAGACCTGCTACATCTCCATCTACTTTCTGATGTATGTTGAAGAGGAACTGGCTAAACTGAATGTGATCCTGATTAGTGCAAAAGCAAGACAAAGAAGAGTAATTGTAGCTTATTCATGCATTTCAGTTGCTGAGCCTGTTACACCGTTTCTGTGGAAGGCAATGAATGTTGCTGGTTTTGCCAGTTTCTGCACAGTTGTCTTCCTCCTGGAGTTTAAAGCATTTCCCCAGTTCAGTTTTAGCAGACAACTACTCTGCTCTCCTCACAAAACTACAGTCCCCCTCTTCTGGTCTTCATCAGGGGTCACCAACACACTCCTGTTTTTCAGAAGGTCTTTGAACTACAACCTTCCGAATTTGGGAGGCAAATTAATCACTGGTAAGTTAGCTGAACTCCTTATCAAGGTCAAAATCATCCTGCCTCAGTCTTTTGGTGGTTATCAGGGACCTCTCTCCTTTAAAATTCTGAATGTTTCTACCATGTGGGGATAGCATGATGTTTTACAAATCTGTTTGGTACCAAAACAGTGTCACTAAGCCCATGTCTCCATGGCAATGTTACATTAATCTAGTTTCCTCACTTGCAGGAAAGAACAGAATTGTTAAGCATAGCAGCATCCACCACACCTTATCTTACCATACACAGTTTTCATGGTAAATCCTTTGCCCCTTTGCAATCCTACCTTTGTTCACACTAATTGGTTTGTACTATGGGTAGATATCTCAGATGAGAAAGCCATCTCTTATCATTTTTCTCTTCATGATTGTAGCATATCTATAAGAAAATAAAAAAAAAATTGTATAAGAAGTAAAACTAACACATTCCTCTGATTATCTTCTTGGAATTCATTATTTTTCTAGTGCCACTTCTGAAGAGCTCCTCCAGCAGCAAAGACCCCATTCTGAATGATGTGAATTTCATAGCCCTTAATAAGAAACAGATGGCACATGTATTTCCAGTGATGCAGATGGCTGGATTTGACTATGCTGTTTCATAGGGATGCAGATGCCTACCCTGACTCAACTAATGGAAGAAGAGGAGGAGCAGTGGGTTTAAATTTAATGTTTACTTTGGAAAACTATATATCTGGATCAATCTGACTTGGGAAGTACCGCTTCAGGATGTTGTCATCTAGAATTGATTTAAGGGAAAGAGTAGTGATGCAGAACGCAAAGACTGCAGAAAGAGTAGAACTCCTAGATCAGACAGGCCAAATGGAAACTTACACTAGTCTCAGCCTGGAGATGCAGCAAAACACTAGTAATGAAATCTCTCCGTAAATGAAACAGGGACAAGGACAACCCTCTGCCTGTGAGACAAAGTTGTACAAAGTGGCTGCAGCTGCACTATAGAGACCTTAGCCCCTTGTCATGTCCTAATGACCTTAAGACATAACAATTATTGTGAGGTGTGGATAGGAAGGAGGAATTGAGCTCCTGGTTTCTCTGTTAATGTGGGAGCTGATTTGCAGCCAATTGGAGGGAAGTTTTCCTCACTTGTCAGAGGTGGTGTCTTTGCATGCCCTAGGTAAGTCATGAGAGTAGTGTGGGAGCATCTGGAGATACAAAGTCTTTGGGGACAATATTGGAAAATTTTAAGGTAGAAAGAGCCAAATCTACAGACACCTTGTCCGATCACTGAAAAATACTGAAGATAGGTAGGACTGTCATGGAACAGGATCGTGTGCCTTCAGTATGGGTAAGGGGAGCAAAAGAAATAGTGGCGACATGACCATTCACAAAGAAAATTTTTTTTCCTTGCACAGTTCTGGAAATACAGACCATTATCTGTAATTTCAGCATTAAGAAGCAGAGTTCCTTGATTATTTTTCCAAGTTGAAAATCTCTGTAAGGATACTGACTGGAGAAATGTTTTTCATGGGATCTCAGATGCTGTAAAGGTTCTGTGCGTTAGTGATATTCGGGGCCAAGGCATCTTTAAATTTATTTTTTAAATTTATTTTAAGATCTTTCTCTACATCTGCTTATTCTTTAAACAAAACATGAAGAGATTTATTTCATTGTCACACCTGCTAATACCCATTTTCTGAACACATGTGGGCAGGGATGCAGTGCACAGGCTTGAGGCACTAGAGCAGGCAAGACAAGAAAGACCAAGCAAAGGCCATACGTATAAACAAGAGGAAGTTGATATGTCAGGGAAATAGGTATAAACCTTCAAGCCAACAGCGGAGATACCGTGTTCATCATTGAGGCTTAAACAGGGAGTATTCAGACAAATGTTACTACCTCTGTCTCTTATAGCAGTGTATAATTAATCTCTGAAGGAAATAGCTGAAAACCACAATTATAGTTGTATTGTAACTGCACAAAGCACTTGGAGAAAAAAGTTCCCTCTGCACCTCTTTCACACCAGCTGTTGGTGAGCTCTCCTCCACACTGTTCTCAGTCTAGAAGACAGCCAGCGTGTCATATTCTACAGCCCTGAGAGATGCACAGTTCCCTCAGTCAGCCTCACATGTACAAGCGAAGGTGGCAGTGGCTTATAATAGACATGTGGATACTCTTCTGCCTTCGCTTGTGTCGCCTGTTAACTTGCGAGACAAGACGCTGCTTAGCACGACAAAGGCTATGCACAGAGGTACCGGGAGGGGCCGCTCCAGGTGTGGAGCTGCGGAGTGTGGGGCAGCGTCTGGATCTTTTGCGAATCCTTCAGACGTATGTTTCAACAAATAAACTCCTTTGGGAAATATTATTTCCTTGAAGAGGGTTGGTGCAATTTCAGGATGAAACTAACACCGTATCTTAGCTCTTAGCCCTGTGTCTCAGGTCTACACGCATTGAGATTTCCAATACAAATATTTATGGGGTCAAGTTGTAACAGATCACGGAAATAATCTGCATTGAAACAACTCAAAAAAGTACTTATTATCTACAGCTTCAAATACCAAACGATTTATTTCAGAAACAGCACGTGTGAGCCCAAAGGACTTTAAAAAGAGGAACTCACTGACATTTCCATGATAAAACATGACTGAGTAGGAAATAAACCAAACTGATGTGCTCTTCTACACTCTCATCTGCTTCTGCAGAGACATAATTGAGCCCTAAAGCTATCGTCCTTTTGACATCTTTAACTCATTAACAAGAAATTAACTCTCAGTTTATTTGTGCCAGTACCATGCATGACCTCTCCTTGAAACAGGCAGCTCTCAGAAAACAAGGCATTATATTCTCATTTTGAACTTGACTGGGAAATGGATTTTTGTAAACACCAATTAGAAAGTTTCAATTTATATTTGTTTGACTGGACAACACCAATAACAGATAAAGACACATCTACTATGATACTGTGGTACACAGTAACAAAACACATGGGTTTTACCTGCATTTAAAACAAGGCGTACTTCAAGGAGCAAACCTATTGGCACCCATGCTCAGTTTTATAAAGTGAGGCCTTGTACAGATTGAATACAACAGTTCTTTTCCTTGGATGACTTGTTTGTTCTCATCACAAAGAAAATCCTCTTGGTTCAAAGAATCATGATATCTGAACAGAGCTGACAGACATTTGAAGTACTGTTGTCCCAAAAGTGGGGTCTAAAGTACATCAGTATGAGCCAAACCTGAAAAAAAAGTTGAGATTCTTAAGTATGCACATAGAGAATCTCTCCCTAATTAAGGCAACTGAAGAAAGATTTTTGTAATTCCCCTAAAAGTTTTGATAACAGAAGGAATCATACAGATATATTTAAAGTATTAGCATAATTTCCATATACAGTTTTGCCTGTCGGTTTTATCCTTAACATCTGATTTTTTTGTCATTGTTTTCTTTTGCTTATCTTGACCATGGACTTACCTTGCACAAAGAACCTACATTTAGACAAGTCCAGCCTCTTAAAATTCCCTCTTCTCCTGCTCTTTAACCCTGAATGCCTCAAGCATCCTAGAAGCCTTCATTTCCTTCCAAAAACACATGCAGAAATGACTACATAATGGTGCCACTGGGATGCACAAAATGTGCAGGTCAGTCTGTAAATTATCGCTAGCAAAATGTAGAATATGAGACATGTTTGACAACAGTGACCCCGGTTAAATTTCCATGAGCTTATGGAAAAGAGAGTTATACATCATCTTTACAAGATTCAGAGAGATACATTTTCCTGATATAATATGTGTATCAAAAAGATGAAAACAATAATCTTAGTAATTGTTTTGAAAATAGTTTTAACCATTAGATAGGCATTATCCTGAAGCCATTTATAACATTACTTTCTCTGCAATATATTTGTGAACATCTTTATGTAACTCATCACTTTTATGAATGACTATAGGCTCGTAACGCTCTCCTGATGCAAGGGAATACTTTCATCTGTGTTTTATAAATGGGAAACTGAACCACAGAGATATGAAACAACTTGCAGGTAAGGGAACATTAGCACTTTCTGGATGATGTCTTTGGAAGAGGTGTGATTTACCAGCTTTACTCACCTTACTCATGCAAAGTTATGGCTAGAATGCAGCTAAAGGGTTTCAATCACTACTGTGCTAAAGGAATACTGGATTTGATCATACCATTGGCATATGGCATATGGCAACAGGAGAGAAACTGCAAAACTCATGTAAGAAGCAAGCAAGTTAAGGAAATCTGTCATTTACATTGATAGAACTGGAAAAAAAAAATTGAGTTTACTCTTTTATTCTAACATTCTTGAGATTTAATCTGTGCTTCTGAGAAACCACACTGGTTTCACAGAATCAGGCAAAGGCCAACAGGATGGTAAGACCCAACAATGACAAACTCTAACAGTCTGCGTAAACTGCCTTGCTATTTCAACGCCTTCCACCCTGGCACATACACCCACTCCCACCCCGAGAGCCATTAGGTTTTAAAAGGCTGCTAAGTTTTATTGCACATACCCAAAAGCACTGTCTTCCAATTTTGCCTTGCAGAAAAATCAAAAAGAAATCTAAAGGAAGAAGGAAATAATTATTTTTATTTTAATAAGAAAGCAACAAAAAAGCAAGTTTATCTCTGAGATTTACTGCTAAAGTTTAAAACAGTGGTTAGTATTTCAAAACAATCTTCAATAAGCTGATTTTATATGAAGACTTCTAAGAAAATGTTTGGTCAAAATAAATTCTCTACTAATAAACCTTAGCAAAACCCACCAAATGTTAAAGAAATGGCCAGATAGTAGAGAAAATAAATAGGCTTTGATTCAAATAGTGTAGCAAGGGCTTTGAACTTCCTAGTAATATCTGTTAACTAAGCAAGATCATTTCACACTTAGTATTCCTGCGGTAATCCTAGACTCCTCAGGGCTCACTACAGCAACTTCATATTTATCCTAATGTTTAATTAAATATTGTTTTAAAAATGATAGGTGTTGTAAAGAATCAAAAAGGAAATGTTAGGTTTTAATATTATTCATCTATCATGTGTGCTTCCAGAATTTTCATCTTGAGAGACAAAATGGTGAAACAGTAATTCACACAAAACAAATGTGATAGAGCACACTGGAACACTTCCAGTGGGATTATTCAAGGCATGCAAAAGTTTAAACCATGCCTATGGCCCTAGATTTCAGCCACAAATCCTGCTCATTTTCCTTGGAAGGAGTGGAACTGTTCATCTGAATGACCTAAATGTGCTGTAATCACCGGGCAGCTTTCAATGACAAGGTGTTAAAATATCAGCTACTAATTATTATTTACAATCGTTAACCTAAATCAAAATTGATAAAAATGACCACCGCTTCAATTTGCAAATCTTATTCTCCTTATATTGTCCCAGGATGCTGAGGATGGTAATTGTTTCAAAGTCCTTTCTATGTGTGTACGCCGAAGGTATGGTGGGAAGAGATAGCATAAGTTTTGGGGAGCAAGTCATTAGAGGAGCAATTAATTTGCTTTGGGAAATTAGTCCAATAGAGCAAAGCTACTCCTTGCTCATTATGCCTCTTAAATAAACTCTCTTTCTCAATTGAACTCCAAGGGCAAAACCAAATAAGGGATAGGACAATTACACCAGCTCTATCTCCGATCAAATTTCCCGAGTCCAGCAAATAAACCTGAAAAGTATTTCCTATACGTAAAGCCCATGTGTCTTCTTCCTGGTACATCAATATACCGTTAATCTAAACTCCTGGTATGACACAGTCGTATGACAGTCCTGGTCTTCATTCAATGACCAGTCTGTTCCAAAGAGTGCAGATGCAATCTATGGAAAGGTGAAGCCAGAAAATAAAAGTAATATCAAGACACAAAATGCAAGCCAAGTGAAGTCAAAAGGTTCAGGCTAACTCAACTGTTTGAAGAAACTTTTGTGGTGAGGTCAACCGGTTATTTCAAAAAAGCAGAGATTTGACATTACTGCAAGTGACATAGGAAAGACATGCTCTTTGAGGCATGTACATGTCCAGGAGGGTAATAGATTTCATTGTAACTGTTTCCAACAAACTTGCACTATTTTAGAGACATTTGTTTAGTTAAAGCAAGGCAAATTCTGGCATGTAATGACTTTTTGGTTTCGATTAAGTCACAACAGTCTAGGTTCAAATTCCTTCTCTCATTTCCCAGGACAGTAATATTGAGACCTTAATATTGTCAAGCTAAAATAAACCAATCTGGAAATTATTACATGTAACATTAAAAATATTCTCTAAACAAAAAAGCCGTATAAAAATTATTAATATAGAATCCAGTTCAAAATATTGCCTTTCAGATCAATTCCTGATTTATTCTAGGGATTATAGTATGTTGACCATATAGCTCTATATTTATGTCATTAACTAGACCTGAATCATGTCAACGATATTACATTTTAAGACAAGAGAAAACAAAAAAGGGAAAAAAAAAGAGACCTTCATGTAGGAAATTCAATTTACCTCTAGCTCTGTTGCCCCTAGAGACCACTTCAGAGCAGTCCCTGTGATAAATCCAACGCCCAATGCCATTGCAAATTGCTGGGTTAATGAAGAGAGGTCAAGTAGGGAAATGGAAGGCGGGAGCAGACAGGTGTTGATCGTCTGTAAATGACTTGCTGCAGGGAGTACACTATTAAAGCTCAGAGAGTAAAGTACACCAATTTTTTCTTGGATGATAAGTAGAGGATTGGCTTTACCTTCATTTCTATATTTCACCAAAATTTCCCTGTCAAGGAAATTCTTTTTTGTGTACCTTGTAGTGTAAAGTTATAGCAGAAGAATTTAATGTGCAAAGAAAGGAGTGAAATACAGGCAGATCAAAGAGAACAAATATGAAGCTTTTTAGGTAAGAAAATATTTTTTTTTTAAAGAATAAAAGTCCAGTCTTTAAAATGTTTGCTACTGCTTACCGAAAAAAAAAATCTATCAGTTTTGTTTAGTAAATTCTTGCATTTTGTACCTTTCACACTTCTTTTTCTGGTAGTTACTTAAAACAGTGGGAGGAGAGGTCACTTCTCCCAGAATCCTTGTGCTGTACCTAGACAATGGCTTACTTCCCTTACCGTTTTATGTTACAAAATTATAGTTAAAATAACTAACTTCATGCTATAAATTAATCAGTTTTTTGTGAGTTCATTATTCATGTATCTTTATCTTTGCATTGCAGATTTATTTTAAGTATGTCACTACCTTTACAAGTACTCCAGTTTGAAACCAGTAAGACATAATCTTTATTTCTTGTGGGTTTTTTGATGGCTGATTATTCTAACAAGCAAAGAAAATACTAAAATTTGTTCCTTCTCCCTTCTGTAAATAACTAGCATTAAAATAACTACTGTCTTATAGTTTCAGCTTTCATAAATCTTCATGCAGGAATGAAGTTACTCTTGTGAGTGACATTACCCTCGTGCTTGTAGGTTTAGGATTTTCCACAATGTTGCTCTCTTTGGCTTCTTCAGTGTGCCAGTCTCTGTTGCATGATGAAGGTTGGAGGACATCCACATGGAGTTTCAGAGTGAGCAGGATCTGGTTATAGGATCTATCTATTGCCTGTTCAGGGCCCACAGTATGTGCCCTGATCCCTTGCTAGTCTTCATGTAAATAACAAAATTAACATTTCAAAAATTCCAGTGTTTTTCTCTTTTACCATTACACCACTTCCTGAACCCATGTAATAACACTGAATTGAACTATGAAGCAAAAAGAGAAATAGCTAGCATAAGACATAAAACGCGCATTAGCTTCTCTATTACTTTCTAAAATTACAGCTTTGACTTTTCATAAGAAATAATTTTACGCTGTCAACTTTTCTAAGTAGTGTCATATGTTAATTCTGTGGTTTAGTTATTCCCAAGAATGTTACTGTCTTTTTTTGTAATTTATATGTTCAAAGGGTGCGAAGAGGAAAACTGTAACAATTCCCCAAACCAGGAAAATTGGAGCACTTCTTTAAACACCTTTAAGGAAATTAATAACCTCAGGTCCAAGAAGAAAAGGAGAAACCTTTCTGACGCCTTACCTTTCATTGGGTTAACACACAGTAAATTGCCCATCACATGAGGACGTAGTTGATTTTCATGTCCACTGTGAAGGTGATTCTAGAGGGCGGGAAAAAGGCATGAAGGTCACATAATAGTCTGTTTTCCAGAGTATGCTTTCTGATACCATCTTTTAAATGCACAATCAAATGCACAGAAGGTGTTGGTATATATTGATAGCTATATTAGTTTAAAAAAAACCTGGACAAACAAAATCCTTATGCATTAGTGAAAACATGCAGACTCCGTGCAAAGTACGTTTACATCACTTACTTTAGCAAATCGCAAGGTGTCCTTGAACCTGTGAAGCCTGGTAAGTATGCAGGCAGCCATCGGCAGCACGGTTAGCAAGCGCTTTCATGAACACAAATGCACTCTTCTGCACTCCTGAAGACATCACAAATGCCTGCTAAACTATCCACCAAGGTACTTGAAATACATTGGTCCTATGGAGAAATGGGAAGTGCCACATCATCCTTTCATTACTCTCGTTAGTGTGTGCAGAAAGCTCAAAAGCGCTGACAATTTTGTTTAAGAAAAGGAAGAAGATGTAGAGGTAAGTTCAGAAGCTGTGTGCCAAATCCTTCCCTCTTCAGAGGTAATGCAACAACTTCAGGTTGTACAGCCAATTAAACACTGGATGGTATGTCATCAGAAAAACATTTTTCACCTCGTGCTCCCAATTTGAGATGTGAGGGCAGATTCAAGCTCAAGAAGCCAGTATATAAAACCCAACGCCCTGTGTCTCACACACAGGGCCCAGAAGGCCGACCTCAGATCCCCCAGTCAGTGCCTTCGGACATGCATCAGCAGCACTGATTGTCACCACCTATAAATTCTCCTCCTCCCTTCGCTTGGGGAGAACAGCATTTCTAAAATTCTAGATTTTTAATTCAAAATTTCTAGATGAAGAAATAAAATGGCAGTAATAGAGATGCCTCCATTGTCCTGCTCTTAGTGCTATTAACAAAGTTGTAGCACTGTATTTGCCATGGGAATATGAAGGTATCTGTGCTGAAAGCAATTGCCCTGATTCAGAGAAAGCTATTTCCTTTTATGTTTTCTAACTATTCAACTATTCTCCTAGCTCCCATGGAGAGTATAAATAACTGGTGCTTTTATACTTGATGTAAGATGTGTGTTACCAGCTTCAACTGCGGCTATGTGTTCAGTGCCTGCTCACTAGAAATATATGACACTTGTCTCCCTTCGCTCTCTGGAATCATCTTTTGGAAAAATGTCTGAAAATACAAGCTATTAAAGAGAGCTTTCGTCTTGGTACCAGCTTCCTATCTACTCCCTTTTATTAAGAATCCAGACCCATCTAGCCCAGAAATGGTCTAATTGAGAGTTGTAGTTGCCGATTCAGACACCAGACTATGCATGTCTTTTCCAGACTTGGTAGCCAGTAAACTGGATCAAAGAAGGTAATTCTTGCTGTGTTTTTAAAGAACATATGAAAGGTCAGGTCCTCAACTGAATGCCTCTACAAACTTTAATCTCTGATTAAGCACAGGAACTAAAACAAAAGCCTGAAGGCAATTGTATCTGTCACTGAAAGAGTAATTAAAACTTATGAGAATGCTGCTTAATTTAGTCTTTGACCTTTTGAATCTACTAAGAAGTCAGGATAACTGTGTAGCCTTTCCAATAGGCAAACAAAGCAAATTTTAAAAGCATCAAGCTTAAACCATGGGCCTCTGCAGCTGAAGTGGGTACCTTATTTGCTCAACAAATTTCCTGCAATAACCTCTTATTTCTGACTGTAGCCCGTGAGCTGAATACAAACCACCGCCAAAAACAGGAGGAACCTGTTTCCTCGTGACTTTCTGCATATGTCCGAAGTATTTTACTGGTAAACATTGTGAACATGATAAACATATCAGGTGAGCATAATGTGGAGCGGAAATTTTTTCCAGAAATAGTATCAAGCTTAGCCTTCAAGATAGGTAATTCTCCTTCCAGGCTTTTTCAAAATTATTGTTCTTATTTCTTAACACTGCAGATTCTGTGGCACTGTGAGGCATGGGGAGTGGACCAAGGACGGCTGCCTGCTCTGTGAGTGTGTTCATGGGGTCCTTCACTGTTTTCCCCATGGTCTGAGAGACGGCTGTGCTAAAAGACACAGGATGCCCTGTATGATGTGAGTCCTCAAGCCAGCACCCAGCTATCCATTGTCATTATTCATGCCTCTGAGTATCACTAAGTCAATTTACGTGCCTAAAGCAATGGCAAACTCTTTGTGGAGATTGGTTTCAACTGCAAAGCCTTAAATGCTCGTAGGCATCTAGTGATACTTCCCCCTGACCATAACCATGTTCTCATGACCCTGATCACCAATGTGACAGAAAGTCGTAACTGCAACAAAAGTGGCACTTAATTTTACCCACAGAAAAAAGGGTGGATATGGTTTGGGGCAGATTGGAAGGGGACGGATGGGACTTGAGGCTGTGGAATGTGCGTTGCAGAAATCTTCTCAGGGGTGTGAAGACAGGCTCCACTAGATAGCATCAAGCCCAGCCTGTCACTAGTAGTAACCTTAGGTTTTACCAGTTGCCAAATCTTTTCTACGTTAGAAACAATGACATTTGACCCATCACAGTAGTGGAGAGACACTTGAAAAATAAGTGTAGTCTCTTCTGTCAATGACTCATGTAGACCCAGATTTGAGGCACATGCAGGAAATTGCTTATATAGTTTCTATTTACGTTGTTAGCTTAGGAAAGAAGTAGAGGTTTGGGGGGTTGGAGTGGGTTGTTTGAGTGTTGTTTTGTTTTTTTTTTTTCCACAGTGTGGAAAATTAAATTCAATGTGAAGCTTGAAAGGTTTGGATAAACAATATCTGGAGGTTTTAGGTTTGTTCGAAGTGTGAAACTTACCCTTTGTGGGAAAGCAAATAGAGGAAACACTTCAATTTTTTGCCTTTCAGTCATGAGTGATTCCAATTTATCTGACCTACTAGAAATTTAAAATATGTCTGTGCATGAGTACATGTATACATAAGAAAAAAAGGCACACATGCAGAGATATGAATACACAGTTATATTTATCTATATGTATAGTGTATATATACACAATATGATAAAACACCAAAACAGTGGCTTTCTATATCCAAAAGAGGTGATGTTGATCTAATTTTATTCATGAGTAGCTATGGTGAACTCCTTTCAGAGGCTCTTCAATTTGAGCAAAAGTCTTCTAAATGCATGAACTTACCTACGTTTATGTGTGACAAAAAAAAAAGAGGACTCTTCTTTGTTAAACATTTACTACTTAAGCTATTAACGTTAGAATTAAGCAAACAAAAAGGGACAACATTCTGATTACCAAATTTGCTAATTTACTTAATGGTTTTACCAGGTTAATGGGATTTTGTTAATCTCTTTAGAATGAATTTTTCTATCCGTGTTCCCTTGAGGACTTTCCTTGCAAAGGAAGAAAAGGCCTGACAGCTTTAATACTCTGACATTTTTGTTTCACACTAAAACAAATTTCTGAGTCTCCAGAGGGAACATTACCTCCAGCTACTTACTTCATATGCACTTGCAAAGAAAAATATGGCAGTACTTAAAAAGCAACGTTCTGGTGAATATCTGAGATTTACATATGAATACTCAGATATTTTCTCTCCTAAGCACCATAAAATCTCATCAGTCATTTCTTAAACGTTCTGAGCTGCTGTTTGCTGCTATTTCAAAACTGTGAACACTGTCTTTAAGTACCCTCTATCACTGCCTGTTCAGCTGAAGTAGTTTCTGCAAAGGCTGAAAGGAAGTAGTTTAGAGCAATAAAGAACTTGAAACAACCCAGGCAAATCATTCTTGTTTCTACTTAATTTAAAGCTATTTAAATGGAAGTTTTTCGTTTGTTCAGGTCTCACAAAAGAAAATCCTCCTGACTGGATGCAAGTTGGGCCCAGGTCTGAAGGACTGAGCCTTCAGCATAAAGCCTACATCCTTCCTGTGCCAACCCTGTTCCCACTGCTGTGGCAGCTTCTCTAAGGAGTGACAGAAAGGAGCAAAACAGTGTTAGCCTGACTGACAAAACAGTTTGTATATGGAGCTTCAAGTAGCTGGCAGCTCCAGACCGGACTGATATCTGCCTGTGGTGGGAGGATTGCAGGGTACCTCCATATCCACCTTCCCCTCAGCTGCACGAATGGCAGAGCTACAGCATTAGAGGAATAGCACCTTTCCTGGAAAGTGAAAGGACGATGCAAAAAACCCCCACCCCTCTGCATCTTGAAATGGCCTTATTACATCCAACAAATGACATATTGCTTAGTATTGAAAGATCAATTCTCAGTGTAAGAAAAAAAATCTTCTTTATACACTCGTTAGCTATTTTTAAAACTTGTTAATTGTTTGCCCATTTCAGCTACTGAGAAGAAAAAACTGTTTTCATAGTGTTATGTGTAAGGTAGTTTGTGGGAGTAGGGTTTTGTTGGTTTCGTGGGGTTATTTGGTTTTGATTTTTTTTCCAAGAGAAAGTTTTCTCTTGAATTAGGATTTTAAAAGTTTGCATCTTAAATACTTATTGAAGTTTTAGGTGTGTATTTCACCTTTCTAGTTGCTATTACCATTTGTGGTAAATTTTTATTTCAAAACTAATTCAAACATTTAGTATGTTCTTTTTCTTAAAATGAGAAGCGTATGGTACTAATGCTTGTCAGAATTTTGAAGCTGCATTTCCAATAAGTAAACTATGTAGAAAACACCAGGTAATACAGAGTAGGGAAATTTTGAGATATCAAATCCTCCTTTCAAAAACTAAAATAGCATTATTGATTTTATTTTCTTTAACATTTTTATCTTGGGGTCTCTTCTCAGTTATACTTTTTTATTTTAGCAGAACTGGAAAATTCACATGAGAAGTATTAACACCTTAAAATAAAGATGTCTTTATTTTCAATGTGCACACTCAGAGTCTTTTCAGTTCTCATAAGTAACTAAGTGATCAAATTGTTTACTTTCTGCTTTGAAGAGTTTCATTTGAAACTAAAAATGGGGCAGGGGAAACCACAAAATTCAATCCAATTTCCACTTTTCATGTTTTTTTTTCCTCTAGGGAAAAGTCTGCAGAACAGAGTACCACAGAGCAGATTTATACCTATGCCCATTACAACAGAGCTAGCACATCATTGAAGCCAAATGCTAAATATATGCTTCAATGATGGTTTATTGACATTCATTTATTAAGCATGATGTCTTTAAAACTAGCACCAATAGAATGAAAAACTGATTGTTCTACTAATCTTAGGAAGCTACTTATGACACATAGATCACTGCAGTAGGATTCATAATATTAACATTTATCTAGAGGACACACAGCATCCTTGGGTCATAGTTACTTCATTAATTCTCAACATATTCAGTGATGGATTTCTTTACTCCCAAGAGCAGGTTTTGTTGGTTGGGTTGTCGTTTTTTTTTTCCCCACAGGGGAATCAAAGGAATTAGAAGAGGTCTTTGCCTATCCTAACACAGGAAGTTCAGCATAACCTTATATGGTACTGTATCTCACAATACACTTTGACATACAAAAAAGGTCCATGTTTACCTGTATACAGTCAGTGAGGTAGCGTATGAAGAACAACATACCTTCATACTCAGCTGGGATCTGTTGCACAAGCAATAGTCTCTCTTTCATAACTCTTTCCTACGTTGGGAATTTTAGTCACATAACTGCTCTTGCACAGACCACTAGTAACTTAGTCATTGTTAGTCATTTTCAGCAGGGAAAATGGATTCAGGTACAGCGCTACCCAGTACAACAGCAGGCATTTTACTCACAGACATCTTGCTTAAAAACTTGTTAGCTGGTTATGATAGAGCTGGTGTAATGGAAGGAAGTCAAAAACTATTTAACCAAAACTTTCTTCAAAGATTGTCTGATTCCCCATAGGTCCTACGAGTTTTTGTCTTTTCCTCCCTTAGGACAACCTGATTAAAGTATTTTAATTTTTTCAAGAAAAGACAAAGAAGTCATCAAGAACTCAGAAATGGACTTTTTTCCAGCCCAGACAAATCTGTGACAAATAATTTCAATGTATTTGTGGGACAAGTTCTGTTTTCAGCCAACTTTTCAGAAGCAATGTATACAGCTGCACTCAACTAACTCTGCCAACAATATCTGCCTCTATGCTTTCCACCCACAGGCACACACGTAGCAATATCCACAACCTGATTGACCTAATAAATTATTGGCATTGATCCAGGCTAAGAGAACCAGTCTGTAAGGCATTCCATAAAACCCTAACTGGCCATCCACGTACTACTTTGGTGTAAGATAGGAAACACTGATATGTAGTTAAGATAACAGCAGAAAGTTGTGTTAATCCTTTTTAACACACAGGTTTTTTTTCTAGTAAAGTTTAAGCACTTAAGGGGATACATTTCATGTATATTTTTCTTATCCATGTACAAATAAATGAAAATGAGAAAGCAAACAGAAAATCAATTCTTCACTCAGTTCACTCAGTGTTTATCCATTGTAAATGTGGGAAGACCAGTTCTATGGAGACTAGCTTAATTCTGCTCTCTCTCTCATCACAAAAGGAGAACCAGAGTTACCAGAGAGAAAAAAAATGTTATTTAACTTAGAAACAATTAAATTAGATTAAACATATTTTCCCACTGTACACATTATCCCATCATGGAAGTGATCATTAGTTTTTACTAGGCAACAGAAGGGGTCGGGACAGGAGTGCACAAGATTGACAATTACCAGCCAAAAGACAGCCAATATTTGTACTTCTGCTTTTCTGATGAAATCTATTAATTACAGATGATACTTATTAACAAATTACTGAGGTGACTTTTCTTATTCTTTCAAAACTCAGGTTTTCTTCTTTTCATTGCCTTACTTCAAGTGTTAGTTATATTGAAATACAGAGGAGTTTTCAATTTTTCTTATTCTTAATTTTCTTCTCTCCACAATTCTTTATGGAACCATGAGAAAAGCCAAATTTCACTGCAACAGTCATAATTAAAGGCTTATCTCCTCATCTGGAAACTGGCCCTATCCTCCTTCTCTCTCAGGGAAGCACTGAGCCCATTTTGCCTGGGCAGGTTGTCATGCTCCTGCACAGGGCTAGATAAACACCAGGCTCAGATCTGGGTCTGGACAACAAATACACCTGTGTGTGCCTTGCCAGCAATCCAGACATGTGCCAGTTCCTGTGTTCTCTAGAGGAGATGTTGCAGCATGTTACCATAATTTTCAGCCACAAAGGTATCCTGAAGCACCTGGTCTGCTCAGTGATCCTGGGACAGACACACTGCTAAACTGATCTTGGTAAAATTACGGCCTTTGGGAGACACTAAATAGCCATGCTTGGAGTCTTATCTGCTGAGACAGCATGAGAGACACAGTGTGTCTTATGGTTAGGAAGGCAGTGTTGGCAGCTGTACACAAGGTCTGTGTGCTGTTGGTGTAATGTAGAGTTTCCCTCTCCTAGAGGGATGTAGTAACAGCTGCCAGAAAGCCAAGGAAGCCGCGAATGACCCAAATAGGGACCAAGTCTTTCTGGATGACTCAGGCCCTTCTCAAAATGTTATAAAAATATGTATTTGTATGAGAATATACATTGGAGCTGTCACCAAAAAAGCTATCAAGATAACGTCTCTCCTACTTGACGTTCCACAGAACAGCAGAAATTTCAACAAAAAAGTAGTGTCACCACAGGATAAAATCTGTGACACTTTCTTCTGTGAAAAGGTGTTCTGAGCTAGCAGGTCGTTGATTTCTTGATGTCTTTTATGAACCCAACATTAAAAACAACCCATGGAAGTCATTTGAGAAGCCACAGTTAGAAGTGAGGTCTCCTATCAGATTTTTATTGTGCACCAGTTAAGTGCACCAACTGCCAAGTTTTGCAGCCCATCACATTTCAAACCCCCGTCTTCTGCAAAATTCAACTATAAAAAGGACAGCTAATTCCCTGTGCTGGGATATACTAACTCTTTCTGTTTCCCTTTGTGTAGCTACATGTCTGATTTCAGGCTATAGTTGCACATTGTTGAAGCAAAGGTGAAGCAGGATACTGATTTTTAAGATTGGTCTAAAATCCCAGCTCAGCCCCACAAAATTTCTGTGTTCAAAACTCCATGTCCTTCAGCAGGACTTTTGCAAAATACACAGTTGCATGATTAGACCCCAGTAAATGGTACTGTCGTCATTATTTATACCATATCTGCACTGTTGGACACTACGATAGCTAGAATGAACAGATGATTAGGAAATTATTCACAGGCATATGGCTGACCTTGCCATCTCATAGAAGGTTTTGAAACATGGTTTATATTTCCTTTTTATATAATGACAGAAAACTATTTCATGTTTGCTGACAATAAGAAGGGCAATAAATCTGGATTACAGAGAAACTGGAGTACAGCTCACAGTGTGAACAACTGTACAGCAACAGTGCAGCTTAAATGGAATGTCTTATCATTTGACTTGAAATTACAATATTGTAATATTTTGGAGGCTTAAGTGAGCAATTATAGGAGTAATATTTCCATAGCACTACAGAAACACAAGTTCTGTCAAAAAAGTAAACCAAAAACAAAACAGAAAACTGCTTCTTAAAATCTTGCCCTGCAAGTATTGCATATATTTGCAAACATCTCACAAAGTCTGCTCTTTCTTATGCCCTAATTGGGCTGTGAGAATCACCTTACATAACACAGCAAGTTTGACTGGACAAGAGAACAAGTTGATCTTTAAACATGGACATCAACAGTGAACAAAAATTACAAAATATAATACAAAAATTTGTTCAGAGAAATGGTATGAACCAGTATCACTGGTATGCAGTTTTTTGACACCCATCTTGTGTCTTCATGGACATATATCAATGGATTACTTTTCAGTCATCACAGAAATGCCACTAATTTTACACCAATTCTTTATCGTTAGCCATTCATCATTTTTTCTGCTCTCCTGTCAAGCTTTGGTCACTCAGTTAAACAATAGATATACAGAGTTGTGGGGCTTAGATCCCTAGTCACACAAGAGTAACAAATTGAAACTAATAACAGTAATATTTCATATATAATGGTCCAAAATTTATTCACACCAACTGTGTGGATCTCTTATCAAAAAACTAGCAGCACAGTTGGACACTTTTTCTTAGTCTTATTACTTCTGTCTGTAAACAGCATATCCCGAGAGGGTGATAAGTGAATATGAAATGTAAAGATTGCCAACTGTAGTGAGATCAAAGACCTTTTTCTCTGCCTGTAAATTGCCACCAGAAATCTGCCGTCATACACCACAATGCTGCAAGATGTGTGTTGGCACTTCTCTGGTCAAGAAGTTATATAACCTCATATTGCTTTTCAACACTTGCACTATTTACAAGCATTTGAGTCCTCGCCGTCTCAGTCCCTAAGGACTGCGATGCAGTCTTATGACCTGTTAACCATGAGGATTCATTTCTGTTGTTGTGTTTTACTATAATTAACACTGCCTGTTCAGTCATTTATAGTAAGTATGAAAACCCAGCTCAAAACAGAGAAGCAGGGAACGTAGACTTTCCAAGCCATGCATTGGCTACTCAGGGTACATAAATAAAATGCTTACTTCACTTTTTCAACTTTTATAGCTTTGTTTTCCTCCATCCCCTTATTCCCATTCTCTTACCTCTCCAGCACTCATATACATGCCAGCATGTACAGTTGTTTCCGAATCCTAGAAACCCCTCTTCCAAAGAAAAGGAGGATGAGTATCTCCTTCTTATGGACTGGATTTGGACTAGCCCAGGAAATCCATAAGAGAGAGTTTCCCATTTTTCATAACATTCAGACCAAATTAATTGACATGTTCAGATAGTACCATGCCATCGAATTTGGACTGAATGAGGAATTTCAGTCATCATAAAATATGATGTTAGGTCCAGCTAGTCCTACAGATCTAGGGCTGGGTCTTTAAGAAGCCCTTGTTTGCTTAGGAGAGGTCTGGTGGAGATATATTTACAAAGAAAACCAAGAAAAACAAAAAAGTAATATAGACAAGAGGAACTGTAGACTTGTGGACATTGGATAGATAAATAAACTGTCACAAAACAAATGGAAAACATGCAGATTTTGTCTGGAAATAAGTCAGATCCCATCAGGAATTTTTAACAGATTAACTGAAAATCTTTCACTGTGTTATTTGGATAACGACCTGGAACACTATCTGGAAATAAAGGACAGCAAGAAAAAGGACAGAGTATAAATGTGAGAACACATGAAGAAAAAAACACAGAGCAAGCCAGCAACTTCTTGTGGTATGTCTGTAGAAGATATGGAGTGGTAATAATATGTCGGTTCTTTTATGCCCTGACTTCCCACAGTAAAGCAGGAATAAGGTTGTTTTCATAACACACATTTTGTTCTCTAAAATACACATTAAAGGGTGTGAAGGCAGACAGATATTATGCTGAAAGGTGGTGTGGTTTTTTTCTCTCTCTCTTTAAAATACTTTATCAAGGTCTAATTATGGCAATTCAGAAAATAGTAGGCCAAATGAGATTAAAAGGTAGAAGAAGAAATTAAGAGAAATGTTATTACTCACTGGTGACACAGACACATTAACCTTATTTAAAGGGCTACTGAGCTTCTATAGCAAAAGCAGAACATGAAAGATTTCTGAAGCTTTGTGATTTTTCCTGCATTAGGAACATCACATCAACAGATTTTATCCCAGCATTAGTTCATGCCCAAAAGTGTCCCAAAGAAAGCCCATTGGGATGAAAAAGGGGATGAAAAGGGAGATTAAAAAGTGAATACTCAGCAAAAGTTTCTGTTTCAATCTCCAGTGTACCTGTGGGACAGGGTGGGTTCACTGCAGTTGTATAATAAATGGATTCCTGGATCAACTATAGAGTTGCTTTGAAAAAATTACTTTACTCCTCCAAGTCTCATTCTTACCATCTATAAAATGAAAACATTAACACTTATATTCCAAATAAAATGCTGCAAAGTCTGTAAGTAAAAAGCTCCGTACTTAAGCAGACCATTCCTCATGCTTCTGTTACTGATGGCTGTGCCACTCTTGCTTTCTCCAAATTTCTGAAAAAAAGTCACATCTCCTCTGATATCACCTCCGCAGTGTTATCTTATGACTTTTTTTAGGTTTATTACTTGAGATACGAATGTAAAGGGCAAGTTTTGATTTGATGTACAGTCCTGCGCTTTCCAGGTCAGACGGTTATACGTGCTCAATATTTTACTTTCAACGATGACAATTTAACAGGAGGATTTTGGTGAATTTGCTCATGTACAGCTTGCAAAAACAGCAGACTGTTAAGCATTCTGTTAATCATGGTCCTAAGAATGGAATAAAATGACAATAAGCATTTCATTAATGTCAAGTTTTCTCAGCTAAAACTTAGAGTAATTATTTTTCAATAAAATAAATATATGTGCCATACATACCAGCTAATAAACAGGCACAAGTCCAGTGCTTTTCCAATGGGAGAAGAAGGCGATTTTACTTTTTTTTGCTCAAGAAGTCCTTATTTATAGACTTCAAAAACTGACACCCAAGTCCTTACAGGAACCATTTCAAGACACAGCTCGACTGGATCAAACACAATAGCTGAGAAATTGGATGCTGCTTTATAGGATTTTACTACTGAAGAAAGAAAAGGGAAAGAAAGAGTCTTCTTTGCTGTCAAAAGAAACGCAGCCTAATTTTTTTTTAACCCAAGTAAAGAAATTATACCTTTCCTACACAAAGCTTGAAGCAGACTTTCATTTGCGTCTGCTTAGATATGAGAGATGTCTGTCATATACTGGTGTAACTTTTCACTGACTTAGTACAGTTACCTTTGATTTATGCTGATTTCATCAAGATTAAAATTTGACCCCTTTTCTTGTATTTGTTTATATAAGACATGAAAAATGACATGTTTTTCAAGCAATTAATAACTGAGAGACCAAACTAATAATAAAAAGCTTGTAAATTAAAATGTCAAGCAGGCTAACGCAACGTTTGATAAATTACTAT
>VXBH01004339.1:200825-240826 GCA_013400035.1 Rynchops niger
CTCCCAAATAAAAATGAGTGACAGATTAAAAGATTTCATCAGTTATTCCTGGCAGTGGGAGTCCTCTTGAAAAGGGGAACCCAGAGGTAAAACTGACACTATTCAATAATCACTCAAGAAATCCATACTTTGACAGAAGAGGAAGCTACTATACAATCAAAGTAAGCATTTATATTCTTGTATTTTGGCCAAAATAAGATTTTCTCTGCCTATCTTGATTATTAAACATGCCTAGACATACATGCATATACATTTATTTTACTTTTGTTAAATTGAGTGAATTTGAATAATGCTTTATTCTTTTTCTCTCCATGATCTTGAATTCAGTATATTATGTTATACTTTATTGGAAGATAATCTGATCCAGTCAGATTTATAAAATATCAGAGGTATCTTGCCTTTATTTTGTTTGACTCTAACCTTAATTTCAATTATTAACTTGTTATTTGTTCCTAAGTCTGTTTATGGTATTACTAGATCTTCTGTATTACACATACTCCAGCCACAAGGAAAACCATCATAAAATGAACATATAAGGGGATATTCACCTTAATGATGCATTCTATAAGTGTAATTTAAAACTTTTCAGAACATAAAGCTTTTTAAAAAACAAAACAAAACAAAACAAAACAAAACAAAACAAAACAAAACAAAACAAGCAAACCCAACATCATAAACAGCCTTTGAACTCTTATACTTTACTGTAATAATTCTACAATGCTGGAAAATTTTGTATGCTTAGGCAAACAACCCCCAGGGAAGGGCAAAAGGAAAGGCTAATTAGTGGCTTGACAAAGATAAAATAGCTCATGTTCATGATATAACCCAAGGGACCGAGTCCAGCTAAAGTCAGAGATAATCTTTCCATTGCTTACAATGTTCTTCAGAAAACTCTGAATGACTGTGGAAATTCTTTCAGAAACATGTTCATGTTCAACATTAAAATTGGCTGAATCCTCAAATTCATTGAAAGTGTTGAAATTAGCCCTACCTCCACCTTTTAGAAAGGAAACATTTTTTAAGATACAAAACCCCAATCATTCTTGTTAAAGATTTTGTTCTTTCAGGAAACACTTTGGAAATAAAATCTAGAAATGTTCAAACATTATTTTGTCTTGCTGGTTGGAATACTCTCCAATAAGACAAAAAATAAGGTTGGTTGGTTTCTTTTTATTAGCCAAGCCAATTTACTTTTAAATTATGCATCATTTAGATTAAAAATTATACTGACATTTTTCTCAAAATATGTTCTGTTAACAGTTCTACCAAATGCATGAAAATACTTCTTACTAAAAATTAAGAAATTTTCAGAGAATCTCATTGTATGAACAGGTATTGTCTCTCTCTCTCTCTCCAAAATAATGAATTTTGAAGACAATGGCTAGCTCAAGACATGTATTAAATAGAAAGACTAAACAAGGGCAAAAAATGCTTCCTGAAGTTTCATTCAAGTTTTTTCTTCTTTTGTTTGTTTATTGTAAGTAAAGGTTAGTAAAAATATCTCTTTTGTTCAAAACATCAATAACCATTTCTGACCGCAAAAATTGCTTTGGCAAGAGTCCAAAATAGAAATACAATTACAAAGTGCATAGAAGAGAAATTCCTTGCACTAGGTATTCGTTTAAACTCCTTTTTGTACCTCAGTGGAGGTTGTCTGAGATTATAATAATTCAAAATATGCAGACCAGGAAAGGGCTAAGACCAGAGCATTTGGAAACATACTAATTTAACACTTTTCCAAAGCACACTCAGCCTGCAGATCAGATTAAAAGACAGAAGGTTGTACCATTGGCTGTTTCTATACTAATTTTGTGGCTGTGAATAAAAGTTGTGCACTTAATAACTTCCAGCTAGAAGCAAAATTTCCTCTCCCTTGAACTGGTAAGATCTGTTGAGGAAAGCTACTTCCTCAGGTAGCTTTGGAGGTTCACACTTGGAACTTGCTTTAAACATACTCTGTGATAGCAGCTCAGAGTTTAAACCAGTATATTGTACATAGAAGCTATTTGTGTTTCATGAGTGATATGCTGTTTTACAGATTGCTGCATGGCCATGTGATTTACGGTTTGATTATAAATGTAGGAGACTTCTTTTACAGTGCCATTAATTTTATTTACTATTACTTCTTCTTGTGGTCATTCTCTATAAATGAAGAATTTCTTAACACATACATTAGTTCCCATAAATAATGAATGCTGTAAAAACTTCTTTGATACACATGTACACGTATTTCTGACAGTTGAGTTTCAAAGCTGCCAAATGCATAAGTCACTTTAGCCAGATCTAGTTCTACCTTTATTTAAATGTTGTTTTATCAGCTTGGCTCCCAAAAAAAGCAGCCAGCTACACTTCAAATGGGCTTACCCATTTGCATATGATATAACCCATACAAATGCAAAACCCATACAAAAATAGGCCCTCCTCAACCATCTTATTTGAAGATTTAATAAGGGATTCTGCCTTGCACCAGTGTTATACACGTTTTAGTAGTCCTTCATAGGAAATGTACTGGAGAAATTTTCAGTCCATAAAATATACATACACTGATTCAAATCTTCTGAATGAACCATTATTAACCTATGGAATTGTGGTTATTGCTTGTTTTACTTTCATATCAGTGGAAAAACATGTCAAAACAATCTGACATTAGTAGCCAGAAAGACACCACCTCAACTTTTCTTTAATTTCTCTGGAATGATATCTGACTATCTAAAATGAAAATAAAGATGATAAAGAACCTCTTTTTCTGGCTTGCTTTCCATCCAGGCAAAACTGATGGAGTCACTCAAAGAAAGTGTGGCTTTTACTTACATAGAAAATGTAATTACCCTCCTACTTTGAAGGATTTGAGTGAAGGAATCAAGAACAGATTTGCCAGAATTAAGTCTGATTGTCTGATTGTCAGTGTAACTCCAATTTATGTTATTGGGACATCCGAAAAAAAAAAAAAAAAAAAGCAGAAAATCACTCAACAACAATGACGAAAAACATGTTTTCTAAACCAATAATAAAGAATTTGTTCGATACAAAGAAAACAAACCTAGAGAATTACTTAGAAATCCAAATCAAGCTCCTAAAAAGAATCTTTCCATTAGAAAAAAAGAAGGTATTACACAGTATAAGTGAACTCTAATGGCTATATGTGGATGTTGTGATGCCAGGTTCAAAAAAAGGATGCTTTCACACATTATAGCATGACAGATGCCAGCTAATAATGCCAGACAGCACTATCTTCAAAAGTCTTTCACCAAGAATCTGTCTTAGCCAGGACCACAGCAATACCATGTGAAATATTCACTGTCACTGTCACTGACATTCCTAGGAACTGTTATCAAGTCAAATGTTCTTGGCTTGCAAAAAGTCCCACAGGTGTACCAGACTAACACTTGCAGAAGTACCTCCATCTTTTGGGTACCTGTCTGACTACAGCTTATTCCTCTGAGTGGAGTAACCAAGACTTAAGGCAGACAAAACCCTCATGCACCCCCCAAAAATCTAGCCAATTTAGACTCCATATAAAGACTGGAGGCCCTCTTTCTGCCACTTGAAGAACATCTACTCTAAGTTTAATAATTATAAAAACGTAATCTCTAATGAAAGGTTAATGTGTTATGGCAGACTTTTACATGAGGCAAAATATAATAGGGTTTGGAGGGCAAACCTACTCAGTTTGTCAGCAGCTTGCACTTGGCTTCTGAGTCAATGGGATAATTATCTGAAGAGTGTCAAGTGGGCAGCTGTTCCTGATAGAAAAGCCTTTAAATGGTGCAAAGACCCAAGTGACCTGCTGGTCTAGGAATGATGAAATAATCATATTCCATCACTCACTGTAACAAGCTATTACCAGAGCTTTTATTTTAACACTGCTTAAAGCCTACAGAATTAAGATATGGATAGGGCATGTTCCAGTCTGTCCGTGACATGCATACCTTTTTGCAAGATGAAGCCTTAAGTAATACTGTTATTTTAGAGCCTCAGAGTGGGATAAAAGATTATTAAAAGATTACCTGTATTCCCATTTAGACCACATAATTGATAAATAAAGCACATTTAGCAAAAGGTGGTAGTAAAACTGCTGTGCCCACAGCAGTGCAACAACACTTGCTGTATCCCACTGTGATACATCTACAGCATCCCCAGTCCACAGCAAGGGAAACACCAGAAAACTGCAGTTTGCCTCAGAAGAAAATATCTGATTGATTCGGTGATATTGCAGACCTTGCTGTGAAGAGGACCAGTATCTGAACGCCTCAAGCACGTCTGATCCTCCATCATATAGCAGATTATATTTCATGGACTAACCAGTTCACACTTACTACTCTAGTTGGACTGTGTCAGTCTTTAAATAACTAGACTTCTATGTGGAAAAATACTGCATCTGAAAATGGAAGAGAATTTTCCTTTTGTTAAGGAAGTTTTCCAGTCCAGTCACACTTATCAGTGAGTTTGGCAAAATTATTTGTTATTATTGATCTTTCTAAAAGACAGGTTTGTGAAAATGATGACAGATCTAAAATATTCAATCTAGGAAGATGCCAAGATCTTACCTTTGTGCCCTTTTAAAACTTCAGGACTTTAAAATACAGTATTTGATAGGAAGACCTTGCACAACTCTGCCTTCATTGGGTTGCATCTGACTGTCCTTTTTCTCTATCTTCCACTTGCAGCATTGCACAAATCAAAGGTTTCCTCAGATTGGCCTACATTAGCATAGTCTTCGTAATATTTATCAAGGATAGGTCATAAAATATGACATAGGCTATGAAGCAGACTCACATGTACATATCAGGGTCTATGAGACATTAATTCATCAGCATTATGGAGTTAACAATTGGCAAAATTATCTAGTGACAGCAGAATATAGATGAACGCAAGGACACAAAGGGATTTCATAGGAACCCTCAAATTATGTGCTGATCTAGTCACAGAAAGCTCAGGAGCATGGATTGGTTGGTTTGATTTTTTCTTTCTTGCATTCTTCCACTTCCTGAAGGGGCCTAGTGGAGGAGACTGATGCAGGAAACCCTGCTTCACAGTTGGGGTAGAAATATAATGGGTTATTGGCACCTTATTTAACATCATAGCAAAGCAATATTTGGCCAGCAACAAATACAGTATATGATTATTTCCGTTAGGAATAAACAACAGGACTTAACTTTTCAAAGTACCGTTAAGATCTGATAACCAATGCATATTTGGTGATAGAAGCAAGCACCTCAGACATGCTGAGAATTTTAAAACCCTCTATGTGTGAATTCGATGCATTTAGCAAGGAGAAATTCACTCGTCTCTATATCTTAACAAGCTCTACTTTTAACAGTATTTAAGACTGAATTTTGATAAATTAAAGAACAAGGTCATAACAAGCTCCCCAGGGCTTTGCACTCTGTGTGCTTCAACTTTAGATTCATAATTCCCCTGCATATTTTGTGTTTGATATCATTTGGAGTAGTAAAAAGAATCGTTTAAGAGCAATGTATTTCCCTTAGATGACAACCATCTATGATCTCTTTTAAAACTACAGGAGGTAGAAAAAAGGAAAGCTCTTCACAACAACTCATCTGAACTTCAGTGACGATGGCACTATATTTGGAAGTATTTTTCCCTATTTCTTCCAAAACCGCTTAAAATCTCACACTTACTGAGGCCTCCACAATATTTCAGTGAACTGTGTCGTCCGTAGTCATAACTCAGTAACAAAAATATAGGTGTACCATTTAACTATCACACAAGGCCTGTTTTGATGCCTTATATTTTGCTTCAAGGCAGAGTAAGCATCAGTTACCTTTTCTTCTCAAGTGACATACTTTAATAGCACTTCATGAGAAAGAAATTGCAAGGGGCTAAGCAACACAGTATCTGCCTCAGGTTAGGGTTCTGACTGCTCTGACTCCGAATTACTTTTCAGAAAATGAGCAAGCATACCAACTTTAGACGCCACAATATGGTTGGTCATGATACAGAAGGGCTGAAGAACTTCTGGGAAAAAGTCATCCAAGAGCAAACTAAGCAACGAGAAGGTGAAGAGTCTAGGTTAAGCAAAAGTGCCCTGAACAAGTAAGTGGTATTTTTTCTTTTGCACAAGACAGCAAAGCATGTCATCACGTGCTTTAAAATAAGGTAACTTGTTATTGTACTGCTTTATTCATAGCACAGATTGTGTTCTGGGTCTTGGCACTTCCCTCTCACAGCTGCTTGTCTCATGTTTCCATGGCTCTTCTGCATGGAAACTCAGACGCTCCTTATCCCTGAACCTCATGACCATTCTTCAAAGGCCTTGGAGTATAGCCACATAAAAATAAAGCACGTTGGCACTATGGCCTGTGACAGACAGAAAATATCAGGATTTTTAGCTGGAACTGGTACAGCTACACAAATAAAATAGTATTACTTTAAGGGGACAGGCAAGCCACTCATTTAATGCGTAGCATAAACAAATCCATATCATCTTTATCACGTTTAACAACCTTTTGCATCATATAAGCCCAAAGATAGAAACAGTACAATATCATTTTCCTGTCCTGTAAAACGCATTTCATAAGCATTCCTGCCATACAACAGATAAAATTAATGCTATTCAGATTGATTTAACTTTTTTTCCCAAAACAGTATAAAACAACAAGTACTGCCTAGAAAGAGCTGTGACTGTGATATATAAACTCCACACAAGTCTGGTAGACTGCTTCAAATACTTGCCCAACCTGTTCCACCTCAGCAGTTTGAACCAGGGTGTCCCACACATTAAGTGAATCCCCCAACTAATAACAGACAGAGAAAGAGGGTGAGAAATACCTGTGCCTCTTGTTTTTCTGACGGGCTTTCCTCCTGAAGTTGACACAGATTTTCCTGCGTAAACTTTCCTCAAAACTGAGACATTCAAATAAATTAATTTGGCTTCAACAAACTGGAACGTGCTGGTAAAGGGCTGTTTCTTTAAAAAAAAATTCCAGGTACTCTGACCCTAGTGCCCAAGGAGGAAGCTACTATCATCATATTAAAGATGAGGAAATCAAGATCTGGGCAGGCTTTGTGTCCCAAAAGAGTCAGATGCAGACTGTCTTGCTCCCAGGATCTGGTTAGTCAGTAATATTCCCAAACACAAATCTCCAAATTGCTGGAGACAAAGCATGTATAATAAAAGCCAGGAAAGTGTTCAGCGGCACTGGAAACATTTGTCACTCTAGCTTCACAAAAAATTACCACAAGAAGACATCTCAAACCAATTGCAATTAGGAGCGTAGAAGATATTTTCCACTTCACAAAGTTAAAGAAGTTAAAAGTTTTTACAAGATCTTATCTAAAATGAAAAAAAAAAAACAAAACAAAACAAAACAAAACAAAATAAAAACCAACCAGCAAAAGAACTTAGAACATGTCTTAACTTACATATTCAATATGTCTTAACTGACTGGTTCCCACTGAAATAGACCCAAGCAAGTTCCTTCAAGGCCACTTTACCAAAGCCCAGAGAGTTCAAAAAGTGTTCTCTAATTTGAAAAAAAGAGGCTTTCAGGAGGTAATAGACACTGTCATTTCAAAATCTACAGGTCCACTATCTTATTTAAGTGGCACCTTGGAGAATTAGATGGCTTTATGTACAGGCAAGCGCTCCCTCTGTGACAATAAGGACACTAGTTGACAATGAACACCAGTGCTTTCAGTGGCAAAAATTTACTAACTAATTGCACAGGTTTTTTGAGGCTTAACTCTACGCACAAGAGAATAGTGAAGCCAAGACAGGGTGGACCAAATGAGAAAAGTTTAAAACACAATCTGAAATCAAACTCAGAAGGCAAACTAACACAAGTATCCACATGAAACAGCTACCGCTAAGTTATTCTCAGGTGAAATCATTGACTACTGTTTTTAAACAATAAAACCCCATATATTCCGTGATGTGTTTGGTATTACCATATGATGCTTAATCCTATATCACTGCTGTGTCAGGTGTTTCGTAACACCATTTCCTTTGGAAAATGACCCAGCCAACAATATCTTGCAGTGGTCCCTAGTGATTTTCTCTTCTGTCTCTACTATACTTGTGTCTTGAAGCTATGTGGCTTCACTTGCCTCTGACATCAATTCCTTTCATTAAACGTCTGCAGAGATTTTGGGTACAAAATGGTTCCTTTTTTTTCCTTATTTTCCTTCAGACTAAACCCAAATGGACATGTTTAAAGGTCTTCTTGCTCTTCTGCACCACATTTTAGAGTAAACTTGGGAGGTCAGAGTTTGCAATTGTATTTTTTAATTTACACATTGAATGACCTTTCTGGATAGACAGTACTTCTGTGTGGCTTTGAGAATACCCCAGAGGAAAAAACAGAGCTCTTCACACTGACAGTATTTCAGCAGTTGTTTGACTCATTAGGAATCCAGCAATGTCAACCACTGATAGCATCAGCACTATCCCTTTCTCCCTTGCATTCCCAATCTAGCAAGCTAGAGAGATGTGTAGATGGTAAGTAAATACGGGACAAGTGCTATGGTGATGAAAGAGAGGAAAGCTTCTACCCTGCTGAAAAGGCCTGGATTCTTTTGAAGGATTTGGCTCAGTACTTGCTAAGCGCTTGTCCTCTCTTCGCAGACTCCGCCACGAATGGACTCAGCGGCTGGAAGGCCGAGCAAGGCAAGTCCAGGCGCACACGAAAAGGCAGAAAGAACAGACGACACTGCTGTCCATCGAGGCTCTTCCCTCACCAGATAAAACTGTTGCTTAAAGTTACTGTGAAAACACAGAAAACATTGGGCTTGACTCTGACCTTCTGCATGCACCTGTAAACCTGCAGTTACACTGCTGAACAAGCAAAAGGTCAGAATCTGGCCCTTTTACAGACTATTTTCTTGAGATACTAATAAACTCCTAATGAAATATAGTGCAAGAATAAGGACACAGTACACAATCTCAACAAAAATGCAAAGGGATAGATGAGAAGCAGGCACCTTTAATTCTCCGTGATATGTTATTACTGCAATGCAGCAGGACTTTCTTATGTAATTCTGCATTTCCACGTGACACAACATATTTTCAGGAAAGAGGATCACTTGTTTAATAGGAATAATACATTCAGACAGCTGCATGCAAAATAGCATATTGCCATTTACAGACCTCACCAAGTCTGGCTTAATGCAGATATAAGCTGTTCTGCCTGTCTTGACAAGCCACAGTGAAGAGAGTTAAGGATTAGTCTGATCACTGGACAGAAGGAGAAATATATTATTTAATGGAGCCAGGAAAAAAAAATAGTGAGCTTTTCTGATCAACATATATGAAAATTTACAGATCTTAATCATTAAATGAAGAGAGGAAAGGATTTTGCTTTTCGTGGCATAGGTAAGAAAAAGACTACTGAGGTTATTATGAATCAGTCTTAGAAATGTCAGAGCAAGTGAGTATGAAAGAGAGTTTGAAATAGAAGGAAGTGAATCAATTCATGATAACAGCACAGGAACGCCTTGCAAGGTATCAGTTGCCACACCTGGTGCGCACTAATCCAAACGCTGCATTTCATCTTCTAGGTCAGGTGAAATACAGGGAGGAATAACCAAACACAGGGTAATAATAGTGTGTTCTGTTTACCTGTGTGTCTGTATATCTAAACACCATACCTTTTGGATTAAAAATGGTGTCTCTCTTCAATTTATTTCATTGATATGCAAGAGAAGAGCCGTAAGTCTAAACAACTATTTTTTTTTTAACAATATTGAGACAGATGGAATTTTACCTTGCATCTGTGTTTACAATGAAGAAGATAGGAATACATGTGATAAAACTCAAAACAAAACAAAAATTAGGCCATTTTGACCGCACAGAAATGCTTTTTTAATCCTTTTAAAACTACATTTAATTAAAAGATACAATTTTACAGAATGTTCACACTTCTACATAGTGACATTGTCCCATAGGAAAAAATCACAAAAATCTTGCTATTGAATGAAGGATTAAAACAATGAAATCTTATAAAATGTTCTTTTGTTATTGAAAATTGAAGGGAATGTAGAATCTGTCTCTTTTCATATAACCCAACCCAAAAAGCTATTGTTTCTCCCACTGTTTTGGGTTTGTTTTTTTTTTTTTTTTTAATTAGAAAAACAATGCTGAAAAATAATACAGTTGTAGCTGCTTTTGCCTCTGCAGACTGGTCTCTTTCTTCTGTGTTCATTTATTTCCCACTATTCTTTAAAAAGTTCTTTTGCTGCCACCCAGGCTAGACATTATCTCTGGTGAAGATCTGACAGTAGTTCACTATTCTATAGCAGTAGCTAAAGGACATAGAGAGGGCTATTGAAACGTCAGATTCCCCACTTCCAAAAACCCGATCTACTAGTTTTGCTAACTTAACCACCGCTTTATGGTGTTGTAATGCCAACCACGTCAGTGCAGCTTACACCTACTCTGTGCCAGTGTAAGAACAGAAGATCCAAGAGAAGCTGGCCCAATAAGCATTTCTTGTTCTTTTACATTTAATGTCAACGTTTTTAATCATAAGGAACACTTTAGTGGCAGTATATCTTGCTGTTTATGAAGTTATATGAGACACAGGAAAAAGACCACACAATAGATGCAATCCACACACAGCAGCAATTTTCAGCACTCGTCAGAGAGTATCGAAAAACCACATTAGGTCACCGAGCAGTAGCTTTTCCATGAGGAGCTCTGAGAAGGTTGAGGGATGTGTGAAATCACTTCCACTGCAAGTAGGCGGCACCATATTGACTACACACTGGAGGAGTGTTGCGGACATTGTTTATCTTCAGCAGTACGTGGAACCCAGTTCAGTAGTCAATGGGTTTCTGATACATCCACTGGAGTGAAGAACGTGTGCATCCAAGTATGAAAGACTAAAATCCTCCCACTCTTAGTCAAAACCAGCTCTTTGTGAGTTGTTCCAGTGCATATGCATTAGTCATACTTACTAATTCTAACACATATTTTACAGAATAGCAGTATCGTGGCACCTCTGTGATACTGAACACGAGATGCTTTCTGTTCCCAAAAGTGGGTGTTCATCCATTTTTCACTGCTACTGCACATACAATCAGACTGAGAAAGGAATCAAGTACTAGAAATAATAAAGTCTAACACCCAGATGTAGCCAGATACGCTGCTGCGGCTTGCCAATTGCAACACTGAGGCAGACAGTAAGGTGACAGATAGTGTTCTGTTCTTTTGCTTTAGTTACTGAATTGATGAAATTCAAGCCTGAATTTAGGCATTTCAGACATGCCTGAAAATGTAAAACCTGGCTTTCATTAAAAAAAACCAAGCAAACAAAAGTCAGTTCAAGTTTGAATTGTTATATTAAAAAACATCTGTCTCAGCCATACACACAGCCCCCATTGATAAAACAGGATATCCAGTGAGCACAAGCTGTTGGGAGAGCAGCCCCCTTCAACTGAACACTGCATTTTTTTCCTCCCTTGCCCCTAGTTCCTCCCCCTTTCCAATGAATAACAAAGAAGATTCAAATGAAAATTTAGATTACAATAGTTATATTAAGAAAGTTGGAGTAGCTATTTGAGAAGAAAAACTAATTACCCAGATATTTTTTTCCTTGGAGAGTATTAATTTGCCTAATAGAAAAAGAATTGAAATTGAATATGTTAGTCTGCATAATCAGTACCACCCTGAGCCTGCATTAGCAAGATGTTACCACGTCTTTCATCTGTATAGAAGCCAGTCCAGCACTTGACTATGCCAGGCAACAACTAAAATTGTACAGGATAGGTCAGACTAATGTTTGTCGTCATGGGACTTTAACCGTATGATCTGTGATGCAATAGGTGTGGATCATAGAATCATAGAATCATAGAATCGCTGAGGTTGGAATATCTGAGATAGTGCACTTAAGCTGGCATACTGATGTCAGCTGCAGCACACCCACTTAGCAATGACCAAACTTATGGGCACGGCAAATAACGTGAGTATATACTGCACTCATTCGCATGGTTACTCTTAAGTACTGTGTCTGATCTGGGAACCAGTGACTAGTGCTTGAGAGACAGCAAGGACTGCTTTCTTAAACTGTCTCTGAACTGTAGCCAGTTGCTCAAGTCCAGCTTACTCAAACTCAGGCAGTCAAAAGGGTGAATATAAACCACATGAGCTGCAGTCTGACTTCATTCGGATACCATCCAGAAGCAAGCACACAATAAGTTACAGATGGGACGTGTTTAAATAAGCAGCCGCTCAACACCTGTCAGCTGCTACACTTGAATTAGCACTTAAATTCAGAGCAGTAGAGCCTTTTTTAAGTGAAACCCTTGACTGACTGTGCTTACCACACACTGGTTTGGATCACAGAGCAAATTTAAGGCATGCAAGCCAGATTTCTTTCAGAGGAAACTAAACTGAACCAGGAGCCATGGTCCAAGAGCACACCAAAGGACCCTAGCCTCTAAGGATCTGAGACAAAGAATAGCTCTTCAGACAGTTTTGATCCCTGCACAGTAGGGGTATTCGATTCAACTAAACTAATTAGATTGAGTCCGATGTAAACCCCTGAACCATTCTTAGTTGAACACAGGGACCACACCAGCAGTCACTTCGATCTACTGAGTTGCTGGTAATGGGCTGAGTCACTTGATGATGCAGGTGAGTATAACCCTACCGAAACAACAGAGATGGGATCAAAGCACATTAATGTGTTTCATGTAGATGTACAGGTGGACCTTAGCAGGGACAACAACTGAGGTCAGGAATGATAATTTAATTGTACAGTCATGCAGATGTGCTAGCCTGCATAACTGTACACATCTTGGTCAACAGAATTACTGGAGGTGAATGTATTGGAACACAGTCTACCCATACTACAATAAAACAGCACAGATCTGGCTTCTGGAACTATAAACCAGCTATGTGTGGTACAGCTCAACAGTTAAATGATAGGAATATGAGGATAATTACTAATTTCCTAGCCAAAATGTTCCTGCTAATTACAAACTGTCTGAGTCCTGAGGCATGCTATTCTCTACCTTACCTATTAAACAGCACTTGACTGTGACTTCACTGCCACAGTGTGAATAAGGAACAGTAAATCACATAGAAAAACCTTGTGGATTGAAAAGGGCATCTGTAGATATACGGGGATGAAACAAAGAGTAGCTCTAGAAAATCTTATACTTCCTGAGGACGCTTCCCTTCATGAATTAAGCATTACTATATTATTTACTTCTTATAGAGAAGGACAGGAGTTATCCATGGTATTATTATGCATTTGAGACAAAATTGTACACAAAAATTCAGTAGTCAGGTCTGACAATACAAAAATATACTTATTTCTCCTATTTCCCACCTATTTCAGCTGTACTTATCCGTGTGTTATTTAGTGTCCAGAATTTTAAACATATTTCAAGCTAAGGTGGACACAAAGCAGGGAAAATTCCAGCCCCAAAAATGACAGTCTAACAAAATAGGCTGGAAAAAGGTTATATTACCAGAGAAACCAAACTTAACAATAGGTTGTTATGTGTTACCTCCATAATTAAATGTACTTGTCTCAAATGCCATTTCTTAAATTAAATTATAATCTCCTGCTAGTGACTATAGAAATGTGAGAGGCTACTGGCCTAATCTTTACCTGATACTTAGTGCCAGTTTTCAGCTTCAATGGCACTCACAATGGTATGACTTCAAAGGCTTACAATCAAGGTTAGTATTTTTTCCATAGCAAATAGCAGCAGCACCAGGGAGAGTTATAATTTCAAACAACTACAGAAATAATATAATCATCTGACAAAAAATCAAAGGGGGGAAAAAAGATGCAGTAACAAATCTGAATAATAATATTTACTTGAGCTATTTTGGTCAATTCTTTAAAGAATAGCCCCTTTGTGTTTGGTTTCCACTGTGATTGTACTAGATATCCAACATGAACGTTGATGCCATTTGATCAGAACTGTAACTTCCCAATGTATTTTGACTGTTCAACCATGGGGAACAGTTAAAAAAATAGAACTACTAGTGAAAAGCTCTTGATTCTATTAGATTTAATATCTAACATGGGGGAATCACATCTGCAAAAATACTGATGCAAAAATCTCAGTCTGCACTGTCTACTTGCAAATAAGCAGCAAAAAAATACGTTTTCAAAGAGATTTTGCTATAGTTAATGCTTTTTTTTTTCTCCTCTACTGTGTTATTCTATTTAACAATTGCATCACCGCTGTTAGAGTTTGAGGTTGCAGTATAGTCTATGAGTCTAATTAGGCAAGGAAAACACAAAATTACTGGAGTGACCAACTGTGTTATTTCAGACAAACCTTTTGAAAAAGCACCTGTGTTTGCCCTGATACCTTAATTTAGGTTTTTCAGGGTGATGTTGATTCCACTGCAGCTTCTTTTACGGAAATTTATTCTGTAAGATTCATATCAGTGTTTTTATATGTATTCTAATAAGTGAACAAACTCACACAAGTGTGCATTTTTACATGTAGAAAGCTCCAAATAACAACACTATCTCATTACTTACTGGATATTGTTGCAGCAGAGTTCTTGTTAGAGCTTGGTTAATGATAAACTGCTAACTAATGAATTGATACTTTGCAGCTTTTCGACAGAACATGAGTTTACTGATTTTGTTGATACTGCCTCAATCATGAAGTATGTATTTGTAATAACAAGACTAACAGTCACTGAAAATAAGCCCTATAAGCAGTAAGGGCAGTCTAATCTAAAATATCAGAAACAGCAGTTATTATCCACCATCTCAAATGAACACTTAATAACCTGGAACTAAATCCCTTCAGGCTCCATTTATGATATGTACGCACTTCTGCTGCAGTGATGACAAATACTCTGTTTTCACAGAACTAATGACCCCTCTATAATATGTACTAGGGGGCTGACAATTGTGTGGAATGAGTCTGTCAACAAACTAACAGAGTGCAGCCACGTTTGAAAAGTTTTATGCCTAAATCACAGACAAATTTCAGCACTTCCAACCCATAATAAGCCCTCTTGAGCCATATCAAAATTCTGTAGCACATATTTGGTCAAGGCAGTTTCTGCACGTGCTTTGTTTATTTTTGGTTTGGTTACTTTTGGCCATTACAAATAATTAGGATCAATACATAAAAGTAATTAATATGTAACACTTCATTGCGTTCTGACAAAATACTAGTGTCTCATGGGATGTTTTATTGCTTTAATTGGTAGATGCATTAAAGAATATCCTCTTTATCTCAAAACCGAAACATTTTTTTTTATTTCAAGGCACCTCTGAAGAAGACCTCAAGGGAGGTACAGGTGCAGCTTTACCGGGGGGGATTTTGACAGCACTCAGTTAATGTATCAGTACAAAGATTAAGGATGCAGAAAATAACTATACCTTCAACTACATTAGCTGCTATAGTTATAGTTTAACTTGGACACTGCCACTACATACCCTGGAATCACCAGGGAAAACAGCCGGTCCCAATGACAAGACTAGCACCTTTCCCAGCAAGCTAGTTTTGAAAAGTATAATACTGACTATCCCAAATACTGCTAGTTTTGAGCCACTGTTTTCAAGAAAAGCCAGCAAATTTGAGCAGGTCCCCTGCCTAGTTCCATCAGTGCCATCTTCTCTTTCAGGTACTCTCTTAACTGGAATCTCTCACACTCAGTTGTAAAGGCTCCCATCCAAGTGCGAATTCTCCTGGCTGCCAGTCCTCAAGGCACCTTAAGAAAGTCTGGTATTTCTGTCGGCAAGTAGGCAACAAGAATCCACAGCTAGGCTGCAGGATTTTTCAACAGAGGAGCTTTATTTACGTCGCAAAGAGACAAGAGCAAAATTTTAATTGGGAAAAATATATCCTTCTAGCATGAATTCTAGTCAATGTGACAGGCTTCTTAAGCTTTGCACTGATCTGACATGCAATTACTATGTATCCATGATCTGCAAGCTGTATCTCCTAAACTGCCGAACAATTCCTCACTTGCATATCTTCTAAGAAGAAACTAGTAGTTGAAAAACTTGTCTCAGAAAATTAATTTTTAATCACTGAAAACAAATAGAAATAAAAGCAATCAATTACACCTCCCGATGCTCCAAATTAATCCAGATTAACATGTCAATTAAAACGGAAACCAAGCTAAACACATGTACGCAAATTTTACCTGTGTGAAAGCAGCATCGTTTAATCAGTTGTAAGTGAAACAACGAAAGCCTTCCACACGTAGGACTGGAATTGCAGCTAAAAATAAATTTTTCTGTTCCAAAGAAAAGTACACACAGACACACTATCCTAAATGCTTCAGCAATTCCAATCTCAAGTTTAGGAAAATGTCAGTTTGTAATGCCCCATCTCCAACAGGGAGGCAATGCAGACACCATGCTCTCTGTCCTGGTTTCTTAATATTTGGTGTTTTGCACAATTTCACTTGGCCGTATGCCAGCCACAGGAGGAATACATCAGAGAAGATGATGATGCTAGGGAATGTAAAACACCGATCCAGCACATCGCCCCAGCAGCCTCAGGCACACAGGTTCTAGGAACCTCTAAACACAAAATGAAGTTGCTGCTAGAGTAAAAGATTTTTATTCTTTTGTTTTGTTTTTCTGTTGTTTTTGGGAGGGTTTTCTTGGGCAGTGGGTATCTGGCAGAGGAGCAAGGTCAAAGAAGAGACATTCAAGTCCCCATGACAGCATTGGCAAACTCAGTCTGGAGCCTTTTCCTGCAGGATGTGTTTTACACCTTGGTGTCCGTGTCACTGAGAATGTCTCCACCATCTTCTCCAAGTGCCAAAGAGACACACAGATCTGTGCAAGAAGGCCATACCATAAGGATGGCCACCCAGGGCAGCTACCTCCACAACTACCATCCTGCTAGCAGGACTAAGAGCCAAAGATACCTCCAGATCTTCTTCCACAGCCTTCCCTAGCTACTTAAAGCTGCCTTCCAGTTGTTAGGAGTAGCAGCAACTCCCTGTTAGGTCTATGAGCAGCAATGTGGGAAGGGGCTCTGAGGACAGGAATCTAGATACACCCTGGCTTTCTCTTCCCTGTCACCCTGAAATTGCATGGGACAGAAGCTGCCTGAGAACTGCTGCCTGCTCTCATGTCAGAACTAATGCAGTGAAATGCCGAGGTTAAGACTCAATAGCCTTGGTGACTATTAAGCAGGTATTCTTTATTGCAGCGCCAGGCGCACAGGGGATTGGTCCCCCTAATGTGCACGCCAGCTGACTTAGATGTACAGTTTAAATACATACTATGTATGCATATTCACTAGTTTTCCAAGAAATTATTATCTATTCATTAACTCATTATTACTGGTTACTGCCCACTCCCGCATGCGCACTAGAGTCTCTCGGTGGTCTTCAGAGACATCTGGTGATCGTTTACTTCCTCCACTCCTCTTCATCATTGTGACTTCTGGGTGAACTGCAGACCTCTGCTTTACTTCTTTATTCTTGCTGGTGCATCGAAAATGTTAGCTTTGACTAGTCTCCGCAATCCTCAGTAATCCTGGGCCCCTTGTTTTGAGAGATAAGCTTCTACTGTAAGGTTATATTGTCCTAAAGCATTCTTTCTTAAAAAATAGGAGATAAGTTCTGACATTTAATACTACAACTGTTAAATCTGCTCTTTGTACAGCCTTAAGGCACCCAGTCTCCTAAATTAAGCTCCTACTCTAATTTACAGTTCTAATACATTAAGCACCTACTTCAATTAGTTTACAGCTTTAATATATCAAATCCTACTTCAGTTCCAAATGCAACCAGCTGCACAAGAAGGGCAGCCACATGACAAACCCTGCTCAGTGCACAGGAGGCAAGGTTTCTCTTTGGTGTTCCCATGAAACCCTAGGACAAGAGGAGGAATGCATAAGCAAGTGTGAATTGGAAGATGGAAATTAAAGTCAAGGCAACAGTGCCAGGGCACAGTACTACCCGGACTAACAGGTGCTCTGGAGCCAAACAGAAGATCCAGCCAAGAAAGCTTTTGAACTGTTTTTGTATATTTCTCTAGGCAAATAAAAGACTGTTTAAATGAAAATTTTGAACATGTTCTTTGAAGTCTGCTTTCTTGGGTGCCCTTCTTCCCTATATCAACATTTGTCAGAATTTATGGTAGAGTTCTTCTTAGTCATGCTAATTTTTAACTCAAACACCACAGAAAAACACTCAGTACTGCCAGTCCATTGCATTCAAACTTTATGGACTATCCTTTCTGAAATTCATAATACTTCTTTAAAAATTCAAGAGATCAAACAGTAAAAATGCTTTGTTCTTATTGTTCTGGAGTTTCAAGCTTCTGGGCCTTTTCCTACAACTTTGCAGGCTTCAACATCTTTTGCATCTTAATTCCCTAAACAGTCTTGAAATATGACTTTCAGTCTGTCTCCAGTCTTTCAAGCTCTACAGTCTTGTAGTAAAAGAGCTTGAAAAATCCTGAGATCCAAACCTAAAAGCTGTCAGTGCTGATCGTAAGTTAAAATTGTCAAATTATTACATTGCAAACAAATGATGACAAAAGACTATCTCCAAACCACCTTTTTCCAACCCAAATGATTCGATGATTCTATCCTGCCCCAGATGCAAACAGCTCTACAGGACTACTTTTCCCAAAGAGAGGCTTGCGCTAGTTTCATCCCCTTGAGCTCTCAACATCACATAAAAAGACTGAGCCACTGTAACAATTCATCTGCTACCAGAAAGATCATGTCTCTCCTGCCCTGCCCGTGCCTCTGCTCTGTCTCTTCCACCCTGCAGTGGCACGACTCCGCACATTGCTAACTCAGTCCACGCCGCAGAAACCTAGCCAGATTTTTCCTGGGTGAGTTCTACTAGGAGGAGACCTGGCTCAGGCAAGACAAGCCCCCTGGGGTGGGCACAATGAAACGCCATGTGAGTGAAATTGGGAGTGGACCTGCAGTTGGGAAGAGGTATGCAGCATATCTTCACATTCAGATTGCCTAATGCCACACCTCACCACGGGCACCCAAACCAAGCAATTTCATTGCACTTGTAATAAAGTCATGTGCAAAAAATCACTTGCATTCAACAGTCTTCAATATCTAGGGCTACATCCAGAAGGTTCACCCATTCCTTTGCGGCCTTTACCACTGAGAATTGTACACGGTGTTTCCAGACACCCTGGAAGCTCCCCTGAGAAATGGAATCGGTGCAGAGCACAGCTTCCTGCTTCCAGCTTTACGGTGCTAAGTGTGAACGTACAGCCATGGTATGTTGCCCCCCTGCTTTTTTCATTCAATGATTCATGTGACCTGAGGAAGAGCAGTCACCTTTTGGCTAACCTTTTCTGGCTGTAGTCCTGGTGAGGCTTTGAGGGTTGAGTGGGAAGCCCTTGCTTTTGGGGGATTCAAAATTCTGAGGCAAGTTCTGACTACACCTAGCAGCAGAGGAAATCCAGCAAATTCATAAAGAATCTCAATCAATTAAGTGCACCTCCTTCATCAAATTAGGAGGACTGGTGAGGTGTCCTGACTTTTAAAAATTCTCTCTTCGTTGGCAGTTTCTCAAAGTCCAGCGTTAATGACCTTCAAGTCACACTATAAGACATAAATATCTTAGTCAGCTAGCAGAGCAAAGGTGCCACAGAAATGAGTCATATAATAATTCACTGTCTATGGAGTTACAGAGTGCATGAAGAGAGAGACAAGGAGGCACAGTCATTCTCAGTAGCTTTATGTTTCTTCTGGATAAAATTCAAAAGATAGTTTGAGATCCAATTTACAAGAAATTGAGATTTCAATAAATTTTGCATCAAGGGAATAAGTAAAAGCAGAAAGTTATTCAGACAGAGCTAAAAGAGAAACTGGGAAGGAGGGTACTGACAACATTTAACATTTCTTTGTCTCTGAAGAGAGGAAGCATCATTAAAAGATGCCGCTCAGCAATTCTCACAGGCAGAAAAGAGTTCAACACAATATAGTTCAGTTCCCAAAACTCAGCAGGCTTTTGCATTTTTAGTTGGTGATAGGCTAATAAGCTCAAGTAACCAAACTCATGCTTTAATTAATATCTTTTCCCAACTGTCAGGTAATATACTGACATCATTTTACCTGCTCCCTGAAGAAAGGATTTGCTATATCATAATAGAGATCTCCAAAAGCACACGCGGTATTGATTTTTTGAGGAAGTCCTAAAAAGATCCTAAAATGTCATGTCAAGTTGTATTAGTGAGAACTGTGTATTTAAAAAACTTTGTCAAGAAACCCAACCCTTTCTAAAGCACAGACATTCATATAGCTTAGATCTTCAATACAACCAAATGCAAGATATGCTTTCTGTTAAAAATTAACTTTGTGTAGGCATAGACTGTGATAAAAATATAAATGTTTGAACAAAGTAAAATGCTGAGCAACAATTAACAAAAATATTATTTGTATATTCAATATATTAAACAATGTACAAAATATAAATATTAAATACAGCATATGCATACATAAAAATATTTTACCAATTATGCATTTAGCTTTTCCCCACTTACGGTTTCACAGATTTATCCATAGCCAAGCTAAAAGCCAAATTTAAATATTTTTTTAGGAGTTCAAAGAAAAAGGAGAGAAAGAAGAGTCATAATTCCTGCATAGATCTGATTCTTTTGGTTTTAAGAAATGAAAACCAAATGGTAAATTCAATTTTCCTTCTCTTCTGAACAGCTGCTGCTCTGTGGCTTGAAAACTGATCTATTGGTGCAACACAAGGCTGAAGTTCCAGTTTTTGGTGTTTTTTAAGGCTCCCACAGAGATGTTTTGGCAGATTTAGTACAGCAGCAGCTAACTGTTGGTCCCAGTTCTCTCTCTCCCAAGTTCCCAGGCTCCTAGCCCATTTAAGCATACTGGTACAATTTGGTGAACCAGCTTAAGACAGGTTTTGCGCCAAAACAAGTCCTTGACCTGAGACAACTGAAGTACAGGTGCAATTTCCATTCTGTCATCCTGGCTAGGAAATGCAGTAACCTGCAGCTGGTAAGGAGAAATGGGCAGGTGGGGGTGGTAACGTCCAAAATTCCTGCAGCTAAATCCGCCATAGCTAATCTGTTGGAGTCCTAAACCCCCAGCTGAAGCCGTCACAGGAAGCCAGCCTATGCAAACTATTTTGGTCAGCACCAAGGAAAAGTCAGGGTTAGCCTATGCAGCCCAATCAACTACTTCTCAGATTTATTAAAACAAGTAAATTATCAAAGGAGTCAAATCTTAGCCCTCATAGGATGGCAAGAAGGGTCAACAAACGAGCTAAAACATTGAACCCTTCACCAGGAAGGTACAAGAAGAAATTCGCTCCTCTGCCTGATAAGTATGATCATATTGCTTGGATATCTGAAACCAGCAAGAATGTAACATGATAAATAGCTGGGCCTTTCAAACCTTCGTGAGGCTGAGAGACGCTTGTTTGTACGTGGAAGTTATCTGCTTTGTACTGCCTTTTAACATGCTTGTTTTCTCTCCAGATGAATCAAGGACAAGTAAACTGGAACAGAGGGAAGAGTGCCATAGCTTTTGAAATCCAATCTCTCTTACCTTATACTGCTAATTTGGGGATGGAGGAAATTATGTGGTTCAATTTACAATTAGGATTCCTCCATAATGATGCCTTTCCTCCACAGCTCTCACATAGGACACAGACCTTTTTCAGAAACTTAAAAATAAAGTATACTGCACAGTCCAGCTGTAGTGTTGTTTAACTTGGTGTGACAGACTAATCAACACAAATACAGACAACACAAAAAGATGCTCTGACCAAACATGATTTGAAGGGCATGGCAAAGAAGCAATCTGAGCAGCTGTCAAAAGGGTATACTTTCTACAGTGCAGTTAATATTCCAAAAAGTTCCTTATTCTGTGCTTATAAACAGTTCTTCACAATGAGGCAATGCATGTTTATGTATTGGTTTTGTGTATTGATGCTCATTCTTCCCCTCAAAATTAAAAATAATACCTTTAGGATAGGGTAAAGCCCTCTATGTTCCAGGTAAACCTGCAGTGAAGACAAATCCTGTGCCCTTTACTACAACCATGAAATCTACACAATGTCAGAACTTCTTAATTAATATTATGTCTGGTTTTGGCTTGCCAGATTTCAGCAAGTTTCACTAAAAACCACTTTTACCCTTCAGGAATCTTGGTTTCCACCGCCATTAACCATGCCAAACTATCCCTTAGGAAATGGAGCTAGAATATTGTTACTACACTATATGTTAACTCACAGACATATTTTATCTTCAAATTTGCTTCTTTTGGGGAGAAGGACAGATGAACTCTTACCCAGAATGACAGGCTGAACGTCTAAAACCCATATTCAAGAATAAACTAAGAAATCACCCAGGCATTACTTTTCACTTTGCCGAAGTTTCACTGTGCAAGACTGACTATCCTGAATAAAACTAAAGATCCATGGGAAACACATGTAACACCAGCAGCATAACAAGGTCTCAGTCATAATGCTGCTGCTTGGCAGATCAAGCTTTTCTGGAATGAGACACCCCAGTCTTTTGAATTGTATGCCCTTCCTCTGCTTGGCACACAAAGTGACTGCACTGAGTCACCAAATTTGTTTCATGTAAAGTGAAGAACATGCACTTTTTTCTTGGCTAAACTAGATTTAAAGAGCATTCTGGAAAAGTTGTGTTTTTTTCCCATAGCTCTGCTATTATCTGTGTCACAACTGATGGCTACAGATAGATGGAGGGTAAGTGTCACAAGGTAAAATCTCAGCCCCTGTCAACTCAATGGAGTTCTGCTATTGCATTGTCTTGCCAGGATTTCACCCCAGCTTCGTTCATCGGCCAAAGAACGGCAGGGAGTTGCAGTCAGCTCAGCTTCAGGAGTTAGCACATAGACCTACTCAGAATACCTTACCATTACCGTGAATTTAGGTAAATCCAGCCTCATAGTTCCTTCATGTGTCGTCCTGTAATCTAGTCTTTCTTTCAGCTCTGTTCTTTCCCTTTTTCTCTCACTGGCAGTAGCTCTCTGAGAGCCAGAAGAATCACTCCTTCGTTGAATCAAATGCCAGAACACCCCAGGCAGGAGAGCTGCCTACACGCCAAGGACTCCAGCCTTCCTGGGCAAGGACTGTAGTAGTCTCGGGAGATGACTATAGAATACTAAATCAAATTACCATAGCACATTTCACGACATTTTATAAACCAACAATTCAACATATTTCTTTCTCCTCCTTCCCTGTTATTTCCCCAGTTTACAGCCTCGAACATATAATTCATAAACACTTAAGATTTTGGTGTGATGTATAAATAAAAGAATTACAGATCAATTTTTCATTATTTGCAGACTCTTCTGCTTTTGCAAGAGTTCAGCCTCAAACAGCGTAGCATTTACAGAAATTGTTGGAGTGCCACCTACTGGAAATAGATGTACAATTGAAAAAGATCTTGGTTAACCTGCATAAATAATCATTTATTACCAAAGTGTTCATTTAACTATGTCAAGTTAAAAGGCTTCAAAATGCATACTTTTCATGTTCCATTCATAATTATGTTAAAATTTACATCATCATGTAACTTAAAAAAAAAAAAATCACCCTCTCTGAGGGCTTAAAACACTGGAAAGTAGTAAAGATTTATAGCCCTGGAGTATAAAGCAGCAAAAATCAGAGCAGATCCAGTAGAATAACCACCTGCTTAAAAACTGATTCACATTACTAGGCTCTATATCCACTGTTGGTGTAAATTTTATATCAGATCCTGGTTTGCACTCTGCAGAGACATACACAATCTTTAGGCTCACACTGTTTAGCTGTGTTTTAGACTCTGAATGTATATGATTAATTTTCCCTGTGGAAATTACCTTGGGATAAAACAGTCCTGTCCTCCTACAGAAAGCTTAAAAATCAGTCTTGGGACAGTACAAGCAGTTTTAATAAAATGTTCTTCAGCTGCCATTTCTGTTGAGAAGATACTCGGGCAATTCCACAAGTGATTTCTTTCCTTCTCTGTATCCCATGAACAGATAAATTTATGGGGTTTTCCTCACTCCCTCCCCAGCTATACCTTCAGGCCTTCTAGCCTCTATTAAGTGAAAGCGTGCTGATTTACACTTAACACTGAAGGAAGCTGCAAAAATTTTAAGCTACTGAAACATTTGACCCAGTTTTGAACCTTGAACTTCTTCCTTGAGCTAATTGCCCTGTCTCCTTCCTTACCACCCAGCAAGCAGCAGGTTGGGAGTGCCACTGCCTGAAGAGCATCGCTATTGAAATCCTCACACGTCTGCTTCATCGTCTCGTCTTTACTATTGCAGCTTCCTCCTCTGTGGCTTCACGAGCTCTCACACTAAAAGAAGCAACTGCCTTTCCTTGCTCTTTTCTGTCCAAACATCCCAAGCTTGAACTAAGAATCACACTATTCCTCCTCCAAGTCCTTCTGTTAATTAGCACTGACCCCTGCCCAGCTCATAACAGCTTTTTTGACAGCTCTTTTCATGGTTGCGCTTAAGAGAGCTACACAAACACATGGAGTGGGAGCTTTTGTAGACGGCTCTAGGAAAAAAAACCCGCCACAAAACAACAAAATCAAACTGCAGTAAATTATACCTGATAGCAAAGAGTAGAAAAAGAAACAGAAGACTGACATGGCACAGAAACAAAGTGAAGCAAAACATACTGAGTGTGGGATAATACACATACTGTATTTCATATATTCAGTCCTCAGAATTATTCGGCAGCCAGCCATTCCAATCCACTTAGACATCCTTGGTGGTCTAAAATTCCTAACTCCAATTCTTTGGCTAATTGTATTTTATAATATGTTTACAAAAATGACATACAGAATTGAATTACTAAAATACATGCTATTTTCTCTTATTTGCAGTAAAGGCTAAAAACACCTTTTCCATTCCTGTTGCTTATGAACTGATCTATATAGTTAGTGTCAGGATCACTTTCTAAATCAGTTCCTAGTCTGTCACACCTTTATTTCCAGCAGGTGTCTGAAATATATTTTCATTCTTCACAACCACTTCTTCTTTCTCCTGGTAATTTACATCATTCTATCAGTGCACACTTTATTATTACTTGGTTTTATCTCTTTCTCCAGATCCCACAGAGTATGCTGCAGGCTTCTCTGTGGTTTATAAAAGATATTTTCTCCTATGACTTTCCCTTGAAACTTCAATCATCCCATGCCTCCTCTTAGGCATGCTCTCACATATAATTTCCCTCCTTTAACAAGCATATTTTCTTCTTCTGGGGACATATTTACAACAAAAGTTCAGGGGCATCAGAAGTAACATTTCTTTGGTGCAACAGTTGTAGACCCATGTCTGAGAATAATGACATGTCTCTTATGCCCAATGTAGTATCTGCACTTGTATTGCATACTAAGAAGGCGGCAATGTGAAGAGAATAAAAACATAACAAAATTCTCAGTGAAATCACCTGGTCTGCTTCAGGTCTCATGCCGTATTTCCCAGTTAAAATGCTTATGCTATAAACATTTTAGAGGAGAACTAGTTAAGGGTAAGCATAGCCGTAATTCTCTGGTGTTGACAAGTCTTGGAAGACATATTTGTGACCAGATTTTTGCGAGTCCAGATCATGGGTTCCTCCTAGTCTTCTTTTTCCTTCCAGCTGAAATTTTTGTGTAGCCCTAGCAGAAGTGGAAAATTAACGTGGGCCCACTCCCCCAGTCAGTGTCTTTCAGACTCAGTCAAGACCTAGCTATGAGGTCACCTTGCTATTCTAAATCTTCATGTACTTAAAGCTCAATTTTAGTAGATTTCTTAAAAATTTGGTGGGGGAGGAAACTGTAGTCTGCTGATTCTTTTTCTGCTGGACTGCATGAAACATAAATTAGGTCAAGCTAATCTCTGTGTTGTTGTTTAGACTCACTTAAATGGGAAAAGAAAATTGAATATTTTAAATGTTATCCATAGCCTAGAAGAAATTAGAATTTCAACATGATCTTCAATTGTAGATAGCTTATTCCAATAATCTCCTAACAATTTCTCAAAAGCTTTTCTGAACATATTTTGGAGTAGTGCAGAAACAGGAGTTCAGCTGTGCCTATCAGCTAAAAGCAGCAAAGGGAGATTTAGGAGTCCTGTTGGACAGCCTATACAAGAACTCTGGACAGGTGACAGGGTAACTGTGGACAGAAATTAAATTAATAGACATATTTTTCATAAGCAATTAACATAGCTGTATGAAAACAGAACAAATAGGTATACAACCATCTTTACTCTCACTCTCCTCAAAAAAAAAAAAAAGCAATCCACAAAACAAGACAAAAAAAACCTGTAAGGCCTGAAGGCTTCTTCAGTCATTTTAGGATACCACTGATCATTCAATTTAACATGAATAGGCAAATTAAATGAATGAGGGGATTTATAATTTCTACAGTACCCGTTTCTCCTCTGTGATATAAATATCAGTAAAAAGCTCCCACGAGGTATGGCAGAAGGCACCTTTAACCTTTGCATAAATAATTTCAGATCAGCTTAGCATCATTTTACTCAGACTGAAACCATATGTCACCTAATGGCTCAGGGGAGATACTGGCATATGGAGAGTTTCATGCTTTAAGTGCCAGTTTGAATCCAGCCCAGGTCAGTAACAGCCAACACTGCTGTATCTGAAGGCTGTTGGGTAATCTATGCGAAATGAGTTGGCCATCTTAGATCAGATCTTACAGCAAAGTTGTCCACCAGAACGTGACCACTGCAGATGGCTCAAACTCACCCTTCTGTCGGCAGTATCAGCAAGTCAGCCAAAGATTAAATGAGCGTTGTACATACATGAGCTTATACTTTGTAGGAGTCAGTCTCCCAAGCCAGGAATAAGAGCTGTTGACATGTAGGGCAACCACTGTGAGACACTACCCTGGCGGAGGACTTGCAACACTCCTCAGCCAGTCACTTCTAGCTATTTCCCATTAGCGTTACAACACGTCCTCCCAGCTCTTCCTTCATACAGATTTAACCCATTAGACAGATAAACATTTAATGCTTGCATTAATGTTCCACGAAGGATAGTACTTCTTTGAGTAATGACAACTCTGCTGCCTAAAGTGAGGATGCAGACCTGTGAGAAATCCTTTTAAAAAGAAGGCGAATGCAGAATTAAACTGTGTCATGACGATGGGAGGTTAAAACAAGAAATCATTTAATGAAAGTTGTCAAAAATACTATATGATAACAAACAGTTAGCTCTCTTTGCAATAGCACAGTAGAAAAGAGTTATATAACAACATTAATACATGCATTGCAGTAGAGAACACTGAAGCCATGAGAAAAAGAAATTTTAAAATCTCTTAGAAAAAAATTACTGTTCCTGATTTTCAACAGGAGGGATTTTTATCAGTATGAAATGTAAGTTTTCTCTTTGCAGTAGAGTAAACATTATATGTCTATATTACCAGTTCTTGGTTAGGCTTCTAAAAGTACCATTCTGTTTTTATTTCCTACTGGAAAATTTACAAAGAAAGACAGCTATTTTAATGCATAGCGTGACGCTGACATACAGCCGGGAAATGAAGCCAGGCAAATTAATTGATAATGCAATTCTTTATGCACTCCGTGGGAGCTCTGTCACAAAGGAGGCTAACAGTAGATGTTTACAAATAAAACAGAAACTGGGAGGTGGTTTTAAAAATAGGACTATGCTTACCGATCAGATTCTATTCCACATATTGCCAGGTAACCAAAGAGCTTACATGAAAGCATTAGTGTTAGTGAATCATTAGTTCATTGATGTAACAGCTCATGTATACCTATTTATGCAGGTTTTTTCTGTTACCAGGCTTGATATTTTGCAGGTTTTTTTCATCTTGTAGCTTTGTGAAATAAATATGCATACATCAGAAAGCAGCATACACAGTTTACACATTTGCCTTTTTCTTTTTTTTTTTTTTTTGCTATTGTAAATTCTATTGTTATTTTAGAAAAGATATGTATTATGTCAGGTGCTGAAAAGGACGCTGTCACATTGGATATATACTCCCCTTCGTCACCATAGTAACTAGACTGTTAATCTGTATCTCAGCTCTTCCTCTTGTGTCAGACTTGACTCAGCTCACTTACAAGGCTCCACACTCCCAGTCTCCCAGACCATCTTTCTGCACTTATCCTATGCCGTTAAAGCCTCATAAGCAAAGCTGTAGCAAAGATGCCAAGAGAGGGTGTAACTGTGTGTGAAAAGATTTCAAATGAGGATATATACGCCCCTGTAATCCACTGACTGCTGCAACGTAAGTGATGAGCTGAGCAAGCAGTACCGCAGAAAATGAAGAAACAACTGGTGAGAGCTGTGTGCTCTGCAGGGGGCTTGCATACCCCATTCCATGGCTGTGAGAAGTGGGAAAGTGAAGTGACATGGAGGGATGGCATCCTAAAGCCACAGTACATTGCCCTTTCTGACAAACATGCAGCTGAATCCCACCATTTATTTCTTGAGGTGTCCAATGATACATCACTGGAAGCTATCTTGACTTTTCTCTTAAACCCGACCCAACTATCTCAGTATTTACACCCAGCTACAGATCAGAGGTTGATCTGATAAACCTCAGCCTTTGTTACAAACTCAAGTCATGTCTTCTTCTAAAGCATTTGTTTTCAGATAATTTATATAATTATAATATGTTCATGCAATATGTATTACATTTACCTTTTCCTTTTCAAATGTTAACTTACGTATTCTATTAGGCAGATTTGCAAAGATTTTTTGCAAGTGGTGTACAGATTATGGTTTCTTCCACTTCTGTTTTCTTTATCATTCTTTTTTCTTTATCTTACATATAAGAAGGTGCTCTCCTCTGGCTTGCAGAAAACACAGAGGGCAGTTTAAAGCATATGTGTATGGATTAATCTAAGATTTACTACAAGAACATTATCAACGATATGACCAAAACTGATTTAAGGAATTTAAAAAATAGTACTTTTTAACCCCAATTTGGGTTCAGCACAAAAAGAATGCATATTTTTCCATAGGTACAGTAATGGTGATGAATCATGAAAAACAGATGTTTGTCTCAATAGGCTAGATAGTCTACATGAACATTAGAAACAGTGACCAGTTAAAAACACAATGTGTATAATACCCTTAACACAGTTAAACTTTTGTCGGTTTCTAAAAGTTAGAGAAAAAACGCTCTTCTGAGATAATGGTTTAGTGGTATTCTCTTCATAAGTACCATTGGTCTGGCTGAGGAAGAGGTATGATATAATTGATTTTGGCATGAAGGAACAGGATATTTCAGCCAGATAAGGTAAAATGGAATCAACAGAGACAGCGACACCTGGACTGGAGAGCTGGTTGTACCTCTTTTGTGCCCTCCATTATACCTCTTTTGTATTTGACTCCCTTCTGTACTTAAATATTTTTTTTTTAAAAACCAACAACACAGCAGTTAGTTAGGTAAATGGTAGACAAAATGCACTTATTCATCATTAATTAAAGAATTCACTGAACAGAAAAAAACCAACCTGTCATTCCTTCCTCAGAGATGGGATGGTTAAGTATTCAGGCTAAGTCCTTGTCAATGGCCAAGCTCAAGTACAATTTGGGCTTGGGGTATCTTTTCTCTGACAAGAAGCTTACTGCATCATGACATGACATGCCTACCCCTTTTTTTCCTAAACCTTTAGCAGGAGCACTGTATTTTTACTTCCCTCGGACTAGAAAAATTTAACCATTTAACTTGTGTTTTAGATTTTTCTCACATAAGATCCACACACAGGCAGTAAAGACTAGTGGAGGGGAGCCTGGGAAGGTATCTTGAGTAAGAAGAGTCAGCAGATCAGACAGATGGATGAGTCTGGGGACAGACATAACCGCCTGGCTGGGGACATCTAACTGCCTTGGTAGGAAGGTCCCTGTGGGACAGCAAGTTCAGCCTGAGTGAGCAGTGTGCCCTAGCAGCAACAAGACCAACAGAGTCTTGGGCTGCATCAGCCAGAGCTTGAGGGCTGTCATTATTTGTCTTGGTGTTTGTCAGGCCACACCTGGAATAATTCATCCTATTTTGCACCTCAAGAAGGACACTGAAGAACTGGAGAGAGTCCCAAAAAGAGCCACCAAGTTGATGAGAGGATTGACAAATCTGATATACACAAAGAAATGCTGAAGAAATGGGGCTTGCTCAGCCTAGAGAAGGGAGGGCTCAGGGCAGACCTAATGGCAGTCTTCCAATAGCTAAAGGGCAGATGCAGAGGAGGTGAAGGTACTCTCTGCACAGGGATGCACAGTGACAGAAGATGCAACAAACACAAGTTGCTTCAGAGGAAACTCCATTTGGTTATAGGAATAAAATACTTCACCATGAGGACACAGTCCTGGGCAATTTGTTTGAGCAGGAAGGTTGAACCAGATGACCCTTCCTGCCTGAACCATTCTTTGATAGTCTGACAACTAAACACTGGAAATGGTAGAATGTCCTTTGCTGAAGATACTGAAGAGTAAGCTTGATAGGGCCCTGGATAACCTAATCCAGGGTGTCACTTTCAAAAGAAAGTTGCACAAGGTGATTTCCAGAGATCCCTTTCAATGTAGACTTTTCCAATTCTATCCTACTGGAAATTAATAGTTTTTCAATTTGCTTGCAACCAGGTTGGACCAAAAGACAAATTATTATTGGGAATAACTATAACTTTGAAGCAGAAATTTAACAGAAGTATAATTTTGAAGCAGAAAAAATAAAGCACAATAAAACAACTGTTTTGGAACAGTTGAAATGTATTACTCCTGCTGAGTTCAGCACAGACCTGTGCCTCACTGTAGTCCAGAGGCTTCACATCTCCTTCTCCTGCTACAGGCCAGACATCAAACCAGATAGCAGACTGCTGCCATCACAGAAATTGTGGCCAAAGTCTGGTCAGAAGAAAATTAACAGTATCAGTTATGTTCAAACTATACCTTTGCATTGAAAAATTTACTAATATCAGTATGTTTCAAAACGATTTTAAGTGCAACCGTAAGTGCAAAAAATAGTGTCTACTGATTCAGACTTCCACAGCTGCAAAGACTACATCCTTTTCCAAAAAGGCAGATTTCTGTTTATACTGATTTCTACAGAGGGCAATAACCATTCGGGGAGTGTTGCTGAGTAAAGAGTGAGTGTACTCATTGCTTTGTGGGAGTTGTAAAAGGATGATGCTAGGACAGAACTATGTGCCTATTGCTTTGTTTAGAATGCAACCTCTGGGCAAAACCAATCACAAACAGAATTAGCTACATTTTAAAAAATCATTACAGACTCTTACCTTTTTAAAAAGCTTTTATCAGTGCACAACATTTCTTTCCTTTACCTCAAGGCTTTTTACATTTGGGAACACCCTTTTCTGGTACAAAGTTATCCAATTTCCAGTATTTCCATTACCTCAGATATTAGTGAGGTACTTGCTTCTCTTCTTTGACTGACCCTGAACTCAGTGTTGCACCCTTTCCCACATAATTACATACTTTCCTTCCTGTGATGAGTAGTACCCCACATGCTATTCCTCTTAGATTGCCAGATTCCAGTCCAAGGAATACTCATAAGAAATCACAGTTCTGACACAATTTAGCATAAGGAGCTCAAAAATAGTTACAGTGCAGCCCAGCCAGTTTATTTTCTCTCTTCCCTAGGCTATTGCATCCAGATACCAACTCTCACTTATTTGTTGCTTCCATAATTTTGCTATTCATCACACTTCCTGGTAAGTTTTCCAGACTAAAGATAAACCCATATTAAACATTATTTGCTAAGAATACTAAGAGCTTGAAATACGCCACTGATGTACACAGCTTGTTCCATCATTCTAAGTATGCCATAGATCAACCTATCTACCTGCGATGGTACGCATATTAAATCACTTGAAGTTCCATTTGCATGATCATCTTTCCAAACACTCTTGCTGTGTTGCTGACTCAAGCACTTTGAAAGGCTCACTCGAAATTACTATTTTAAAAAAATGTGAACATTGTCTCACTGAGTATGCAGGAAATGAAATGTGTTAGCACTTATCCATTTCAAATTAGATTCAGCACATAACTGTCTAATGTGAGTTCATCTAGCTATAGTTTACATTTGTCTTTCCAGTAAGCTTTTTAATCAAAAGTAATTTAGTGTTAAGCATATCGAAAAGCCTTTCATTAGCCATTGATGGAACTTGATTTATTCATATGCTGTGTAACATATGTTGCTTATGCTCTCACCTACCACATCTCCAATTTTAAAGAAGTGTTTCAGTTTTGGGTTGGTATTTTTGCAAAGAGCTTGTTTCTAGTTTTGCATCGTGCAAGGCAGGAACATCTGGTTTGCTCAAAGTGTCTGGTTTGCACTGGTGACTGAATTGCAGAACTAGTCATAGGACATTAGGTGACAGATTGGAGGGTATTTTTCTATTTTCTTGGGTCATGCTGGGTTTTGTTTTGCCCGAAGTAGTTTCAGGGCACGAATTTTTATTTGCATACTGTTTCTGTAGCTGTTGTAGTTACCTGCCTGCAGAACTCAGACGCCATTCAGAACTTTTCAAGGATGCAACAACCAAGGTCACAAGATATTTCATTGCACAATCCCACTGCATGGGAAAGAAAAGCTCAGTGGTCATGTCAAGACATGGCTGTGGAAAGTGGTGCAATGCCTACATCCACCAAGGTATCATCAAGCAATTCACACAGGACTGGAGTTATTAGAGAGGTACAGGAAGTACAGCGGGACTGCCAAAAATCCTGCTTAGCTTGGCATTATATATAGGCATTTCTGATAACTCCCAGGTAGCTCTCCACATCAGCTATGTGCTTTTCAAAAATTCCCACCTAGCTTCCTTGTAGCTCCGTCACTCACCTGCAGGCTGAAATCCTCACCATTATTAAGGTAGGTCAGAATTTTGTCGTAATTTCACTGAAGTCAAGTTTTCACTTCTCTTTATACAGCAAAACTCGAGAAGGGTCACTTTAGGCTTGCAGCAGCTGGGTAGTAGCAGAAAATGAGAATCACGCTGTCAGTCTTACATCAATGTGGAAATCAGTTATGCCACCAATCAATCAGACAGAAGAATGAATAAACAGGCGTTTTCCGCTGGTGACTCAGATAACTCAACAAGCCTACATGTTACCTTACACATTTGTGTTACCAAATGACATATTTTTGAAACATTGTGAAAATGCTTAGTGCTTTTAACAAATTGAAAATTGGGGTGTTCAGATATATTGCTAAATTCCTAGGTATTCTCAAAAGACAGACTACAACTAGGCAGAGCAACAACACTGTGCGAATAATTTCTTAAGAGTAACCAGAACAAACTCAACAACATGCCAGAATGAAATTTTTAAAGATGCATGTTTATGGCTCACAGATTTAGTTGCACAGAAGCAAGTCTTTCAAATTCCCTCAGTAATGTGCTCTTCTACAGAGCTGCCTTTATTAGAGGAAAGTTGGTGACCATGTCTCGTAAGAACTGCTCTTATGCTTTAGTGGTGAAAATTAGCAGGTTCTTGTCAATTGAGGAGGCTAGAAGGAGGGTAAAATGACAGAAAAGCAGCCCCCCAGTATATAAAATAAAGTCCATTTCCATTTGTCCTGAGGAATCCAATTCAGATGAATATCCATCGCCCAAAATATTTACATCTTTGTTAAAATACATGTCATCTCATGTGTGGCAGGAGATACAGTTCAGCCTCATTTCCTCAGTACTGACTTTGTGTCTCCTCAAAAGTTTAAGGCGAGTAACAGAAATTTAATTTTTTCACTCTGCTCTTCCCCCCACCAGCATGAGGGATGAAAACTTGCTTTTACATACTCTTGCTATGTGCCCATACCTCGGTTTGTTTCTGCCAGTCCCTTCCCCTTTGACAATATTTGAACTTTATGTTCAATTTCAGCCAAATAAGACAAAGGGGTCTCAAAGGAAGTTGCTTGGAAATAGGCAGGTAACGAAAAGAGAGAGGCCACATTAGTGCCCCAAAGATGGAGAGGCTAAAGCATGCATTCTGACATTATTAGTCACCTGAGATACCCCCTGAAAGAGAAACTTGGTGTTTCTCAGCAGGCTCTGAATATTCCAATTGCTAGCAAAGATTAGATTTGAGCTCATACGTATTAGACCCCATAAGGCACAGACATCCACTGGGAACTAAGTCTTAATAGTACTGTAGTTCCTGGAGGAACTGTTTTGCTCTCTCTCCCACAGCCCTGCTCCCTCTTCCTTCATTGTCTCACAAATGAGCTTCATTTTGTTTGTGTGTGTGTGATGAACTGTTTAAAATCTGCTAAAACATCCTCCCTTAGTATGACCCTGATTCCACTTTACTTCTGTGGTGAAATGCAGCCTCTGTTGCACTGAGTCCTTCTGCTCCCCATGCATTACTGCACGCAGCCCCTGGGACCAACTGCCTCTAGTTATCCATTACTTCATGTAAAGAACGAAGGCACCAGAGCCCAACAGTAATAAAGGAGCAAGGAATATCTTATACGCAGGCTGAAAAGGGAGTTATTCCTGCCTTTCGTCACTAGGAACGTATGTCCTGCCTATCTCCTTTGACAAGACAACTCCCTCCTTGCTCATCTCTGCCCCAAAAAGACCTCCCTAATCTGTAGGGGACTGACTGGTGGTTTACAGTTTACATGTATGAGTCAGGATGCTCTCAAAATCAATCTTCAACTAGGCTAGAACTGAGCAGAGGAAGTGATACAAAGACAGGCACAATTAACTTGCGATGTTTCCTTCACTAAAAAAGGGTATTATTTGAATTATGAATGGACATAATTACTTGTATTTGCTATACAGAGTCATCTGTCTCAATAAACTAATACCGCGTGAACAAAGATATATTTTATGATATGGGGCAGGGAAAGAAAACATATGAAAACAATCCTTTTTTGCACATTAAACTGGCAATATTAAAACAGAGCACTATGGTTTTAATTCAAACAAAATAATCAAGATTACTTAATTAAATAAGGGGTTTGTCATATGGATTTTTTGAATATTTTATTCCACCAGCAAAATCTGCTGATGCACTTGGAAGAGCTCCCATTTAAACAGACGGAAACAGAACCTGGGTACACATTGCCCTCTAGTGGAGCCCGCCCCGACAGAGCGTACTGCTGAGACCTCAAGGCTTGTTTCACTCGGGAGTAACTCCGTTCGAAGCTGGTATTGATATTTAACAGAGAAAACAAAACAAACAAACCAAAAAAAGTTTTCTAAGATACGTAAGTGGAGAGTCTTAAACGCAGGTTCACAGCCAGATATAAAGTTACAGTTTAGGTCAGATGAATCTCTGTTGGGATACCTTAGTTGGGAAGTAAGACAAAACAACCTTTCACCCTTAAAGCACTGCTTCAAATCAGAAGTAAAACATATAAATACACTTGTCCCATTTTACAAGAAGAACATGACTGATAAAGTGCTCTATCTCACATTGAAGACCACACTCAACAAGCAAGGTGACTGAACATCTATGTTGCTTAGAGGCATGTATCCTTTAGGGCAGGTTTGAAGAAGAATGGTGGGCCAGTGGGGGAAAATCTGAAGCTCTTCTACTTAAGCCATGACAATTCATAGACACAGATCTACAATTTTGTCAGCTCGGTGACGTTCCCAAACACAAAATTTCTTTCAAAAATTGAGATGTTTAGCTCCGAGCTCAGATGAGTCAGGGAGTTATCTGTGGAGTGATTAATGAATACCAAATAAAGAAAGCCACAGAGGGATGAGTCATATCACCATAACACCAAAGAAATAAAAGACATAGCCCTTCTGGCTCTTGTTCCTTTTGTGGATGGTTTTTTTTTGGTTTTTTTTTTTGGCTTGGTCTCTGTTTATTCTCATCATTCAGATTAATTTCCAGCTATTACACTTTAATTTATTTATTTTTTTCTACAGAGCTGACTCACAGATGAAGGAAATACTCATCCTCCTGCTACAGTATTAAACAAGCTCCAAACTGCAATCTCCCAATCTGTTTTCTCCCGAGTCAACTAGTGTTAGCGCTAAAGCCTTTTCACCATGAAGCAACAAAGTCCAGTTCCCTCTCTAACATTATCACTCCTTAAATTTATCAAATTGGGACAGCACCACTCTCTGCACATTTTTGCCAAAGAAAAGGCTATCCTCACACAGGTTTCATAATACTTCACCTAAACCAACATTTTGCTGAAGAGCTAATGAAAGCTGAACCCCAACAAGAATGAAATTGATGGGCATTCACTGCGTGGTCAAGACAACGAATGTGAGAGGGAGGATGAAAATCATCACCATGTGGAAATGAAACAAATGGGTTTCCAGGCAGATAGCATGATCATCTGGCTGAGTGAGTAAATGTGGCTGAAGTGTGAGAAGAAAGGAGCAAAGATAAATCCATTGCAACACAAAAGATGGCTTCAAGGTCGCTCAGTGAGGCCTTCGTGGTTAGGCAAAGACAAAGACACACGGTTTTAATTAGTGCAACACAGAGTACATGCACTGCTCAGCCTAGAGTACTAAACAGATTAATTTATCACTGTGGTCTTTTTTGTAGACAACCTGCAGTGAAAAGGATAAAAGCAGTCATTTTTTACTGCAAGGTGATGTCGTCAGAGGCATCAGGAACAGATGTCGCAGGTGTGTAGAGCAGTATGCTGGTAAGAACAACAACATGAGTGTCACTGTCCAGTAAGCAGAAGCAGGGCCACAGATTTAGGCTGACATGAAGTTGTACTTAAGCAGTGGCTGTGAAGAAGAGCTTGCAGGTCACATTTAGTTCCACAGACAGTAAATAAGTGCTTATTGAGTGTTTATTCAGTTGCTTTCATGTAAGTAAGAAGAATAAATGCCACAAATGGAAATGCCAGGAATGCATGCTATAAGTGACAGGTACTTGAGGGAAATAGGCTAGATGTATCTCAGTGTCATCAAACTCCTAGCCTAAACTACACCCACTGATTGCAATTCTATACAGATGAATTACATCTTTCATCATACACTTTTACAAATTTAATATTTTCCATTCAAATTTTTATTACAGTGTTTTTTCCTTAACCTTTGCCCCAAGGAGGGAGCCATATAAAATTTTTCTCATATACCTTAATTAAGATTATCATTGCTACCAAGCAGGATGGGGACAACGAAGTTAGGAAAAAAAGTTCAGAATTCAATCCCAGATTGGGTTGGCAGCTAGGAAAAAAACCACCTACATTATGAACTGAGCAAATTTGTTACCAGCACCATTGAAAGAATAAATATACTGTCACGTCATGTCAGTGATTCAGAATGAACTGTTGTCAATGTCAATTCTTATAAACTGTGGTGGCAGAGCTTAGAAAAATATTATTTTTCCAGGCACTGTATAAAGGCGATTCAATATATTCCCCCAATTCCAAAAGTTGTACTTAAAAATAATAAATCTTTGCCATATTCACAAAGCACCTCTTATAACCATCATACATTATACCTACACAGTTATCAATGATAGCTGGCGTAGAAGTTTTCTCCATATTTACAGTCAGTTAAGAAATTTCTATATTTCTATATACCAAGGACAATGAAGTAAAGAATCTTAGCTCATACATATTTTATCAGCATAATTTCTACTGACAGTAGACATACAGAAACAAACAAAAATCACTTATCGCAGTAACATGCTTGTGTATCCCAGTTGCCTTTGAACACATTTCAATATAAATTTAACCCTGAAACTTCTGTAGCTACAGGAATAATCAATGCTGTGTAACATAAACCAAGCAAATTAGAAAAGAGGAACAAGAACCACACAATTCAGGACAAATGAAAAACACAATCAATTTATCAGACTACCTGACATATATCTGTATGTAGTGGTGTGTTCTGCCACATGAAAACTGGGCTTGGTTCAGCAAAGTACAGCAGAACATACACAGCAAGAGATGATCTTGCAGTCTCTAAGATTTTTACTATTTTAAGTACATTGACATACTACCATGCAAAACGTTTACCTAGAAACCCAGCATTATAGCCAAGAAAATCCACAGGGATCTAAGGCTTTGACCCTGGGGACAAGAGAAGGTCTTAGGGGAGTAGGTGCACATAGAAGAACACAGAAGATTAAGGACCAGGAGGCTCTACCAAAAGATCATTTTTCAAATCAGAGGAGGCTGGCATTCATTCCTTTTTTCTTTCTTTCTAAGAAGAGTCTCAGTGCAGTGTGTTTATTTAAAACCAGCAAATTGAATTGAGACTGTTGCATGGATACCCCTATAGGCCTGTAATATCATTAAGCAGAGACCATCAGCCGATCACAGCAGCCAGAAACAAACAAGGGCCTGATCTGCCTTCTGCTATGGTGGTGTAAATAGGGTATCTCTGTTTTTAAAGGAATGGAATTTATCCAGATTTTTAACAGTGCAACTGAAGGCAGATTTGGCCCAGCTGGTTCAGTGGCCACAAGGGCCCACAATACACATTCAACGATGCACAGATGCGCAGAGAAGTTTGAAAAACATGTTCTGTCTTTTTTCAAAGTGTGTACAGTGAATATTAAACAATCCCCTGAAGTTCACATTGCCACTTGCCTAGAATCAGCACTGCAATCCCCATTATACGCTGCACGATGTAGAATGCTAATGACTATTTAAACTAATTCGGAGCAGATGTGTAAAGAGTCGGGCAGTGACAGGGATATGGCATATAATAGCTGCATGATTATTCTGTAGCTTTACATATTCCTTTTCTTCTTTATTTCAAGGAGGTGACATTTTTTCCAAGTTGGACTATTTTTGATATCCTTGGAGGGCAGAAAACGAGATTTCCATGTCCAAATGGTTAAGATACCCACAGGCCAATTTTGATTTAGGAAAAAGGAAAAGCTGCCAAGTACCAGAAAACCATGTCAAAGATTGGGGTAATCAATTGAATCGTAAAGGAAATGGACAGGAAGCTTCATTAAAAGTTTTCTGTAAGCCACAATGCTTTGTAACCTCATACTTGCATTCTAAATATATTTGCATTAGATTTCAAAGAATTACAGCACTAAAGTATCAGGAAGCTTTAGCTAGGAGATAGCAAGCAGGTGATGTCACAGCCAATTACTTACATAACTAGAAAGACTGTATATACAAAAACATACAATCCTCATTAGCATATATCTTTTTTTTTTCCTTATATTTTCTGAAAAACACCATAGCTAATGCATCAGTCAGCAGTTAGAGTCAGAGGACTTCACTTTCTAGAGTTCACTACAGTTTCCATTTAGTAACTTAAAAGTGGGTTAGTGTCTTTTTTAACAGTTTTTATGTCAGGGTTGCTTGTGGCTGGAAAGAACCAGCATTCAGATAGTACTCATCTTAGGCTACAGTAAACTACAATTAATAGGATCTACTCCATTCTGGTTTTGTGCCTCTATGCTCTCGGAGGATATCTTCTGCAAATCATTACTTCAGTAAATCCCAATCTAAATTTAACTCATTATTGGACAAATATATCTCCTGCAGAATGCTTCCTTGAAGATGCAGTCACAACCCAAATTTCATTTTTGTTGCAGAGGGAACTTGCACAAAACTGAACTGTGGATTCTCTGTCAAATATACTTTCACAAAAACATGACCACCTGAGCTACAATTGAGCAAGTAGCCGCCAATAGAGTATCCATAGAGTAAGTTCTTCTTGTCTGAGGGAGAAGCCAGGACCTCTAAAAAGCTGTAATACTTTCAGAGATTAATTCAAGCGCTGTTATACTTGGGAACAGACCTAGATTTTAGATACTTTAAAATAACTTGACACCGTGGTACTAGATATGACTGTGTTTTAATTTGAGATACATTATCACACTATATTTCTCCAGAGGAAGTTCTTGGCTAGAAATGTGTGTACTACTCCACATTTCTATATTACGTTCTCCACTCAGCTGATCATACCTGTTCCTTACTTTCTTCTTCACCCTGCCATGCTCAAAGCAGGACAGTGGCAGAGGAACTGGCTGCAGCATGAGCTGTGCTTTCCCCAGGACAGAGGTAGCAAAACCCTTACTGCTATGGTTTTGCAAAATGCTCGTAAGGTGGGACGGATGGAGAGAGACTGCTCAGTACAGTAACTTGCTGAATGCTTGCACAGAAGTTAGAAACACTGTAATACAGACAAAAAAAAAAATAAAAAGCTCACTT
>VXBH01004339.1:241430-259737 GCA_013400035.1 Rynchops niger
GGAGTTTTGTTAATTTTTGAGCATATGCATAACCTACTTCTTTACTCCCCTGTATAAATCATTTTAAGGACAGACAATTTCTTTTAAAGATTCATTCTTTCAAGCTGCAATGTGGGGGACAAACTCTCAGCACAGGTAATATCCCAGGAAAGGCTTGTATTTCTTGCACGCAACTACTCCAAATACATTCCAGCAGGATTTGGTTTNCGTTCTTTCATAAGAATGCCACATAATACGAAATAAACTTTTTTTTTTTTTTTTTTTCACTTCATCCCCTTTACCTTTCAAATGAACTTTCATTTGTTCCTATTCAAAGCAGCATTCAATTCAGAAGTCAGGTTAAGTATTTTAAAAGATCCCACCTAAGAGGAACCATACCCACATTCTGTGGACACTACTAAACACCTATACAATATACTTTAAAAAAAAATCACAAAGAATGAACGAGCCCCAACAAGAGTTAAAAATAAGCCTGACATGGAACAGCCTCATCAGCCTCCCCTACTGCTATTACAGAACCAAGTCAGAAACAAAACGTTTTTAAGAATAGAAAAACAAATGCACCAGCATGATTGTCATTTTGTTGAGACAAATTTTTTCGCAAAGTTAATGGTTATTGGGCCCAGATGTCTTCAGACTCTCTCAGCTGTAAAAAATCTGCTCCGATTGACTAAATGCGATCAGCATTAAGGAAAAAACCCACCCACTTTCCTTTTAAATTTCTGTGTCTCATTAAAAATTAAAGTGAGCACAATTGTGTTTACTTCTGCTCCCTATAAGGCAGTCATCACCACAATGCCTACATATTTTCAAGTCTTTAGGAAATTCAATGAATGCTTCACAGTGGACCCTGCTCTCTGTGTGTCCCTGGTGGACATTTAAGCCAAGTATGTCCAAATTCTCATTTGCTTGATGATTTCTTTCATTCCTGACCTTTCTACTAATATAATTCTCTCTGCAGTAACACAAAAAAGATTTTCCTAGCAGGTATGCATTGCAAATTGCAGTTTGAATTCATTTTTATTTCATCGATTAGCTCCCCCCCAGTCAGGTGACCTTCTCCAAGAATATTCTTCATCTGTCCAGAGCTTTCTAACTATACAGTTCCTGAAAGCATAGCTTTCCCATCAAGCTGCAAATGAAGAAAAATAGATTAAGGGCTCTTGAATGGATACTAGAAGTCAAATAAGAGACTGTGGAGGATCCTGGGAACTATAGCAATCTGCCGGTAGTGTATCTTTTGTACAAAGAAAACTAACTGCAGTATTTACACCAGGTAAAGCTGGTGCCTACCACAAGCTTCAGATACAAATCATTATAGCAGTCTTTGCTGAGCTGATGATCACAGGGATGAATTGTCAGTAGTTTTTTCTGATAAAGAATAACACTTTTTGCCTAGCAAGCTATACATGAAAGAAAGCATCTCCTCAGTCTTCATACTAAGAGCTTTGCAAAACTCATCTTTGTTAACTGAAGGCAGATACCTTCAAAGAAAGTAAGAGTTGTGATAAATCTTTAGCACATTTAATTTCTAAATAGCCTCACTTGCCATGCCATTTGCTTTAAATTTTGCTCCTCTGTTTTCAACAGTTACGTCCAGTGGACACTCTGACATCCTTGAGGAGGAGCCATTTTCAAAAGAGAGTTTGATACTAACAAACAAGAAATGCAGTTGATTTCTATTTCAGTTTTAGGTATTTCATAGATATCAAGCAAAAACACACAACTACAGGAAAAACAAACCAAAAGGCAGCAAAACAGAGTTTGCTATTAGAGGCTGAACTATTGTGGAACGTTTTGGGAACCCCATCAGTAAGAGTGTGTCTTGCAGAGGCAGAGCATGCTATGCCACGAGACTGCACCCAGCTATTATTGGGCACAAACGCCAGGCTTTCTGTAGACAGGGGCTGCAGGGGTGCCGTGTGGGGAGGAATCCATTAGCTGCCCTGTGCAGTCACAGCTGCCTCCAGCTGGCTCTGAAACCAGTGTGAACCCCACATCACACACCAAAACTTCAACCAACCACATGATGCCTCTGTTCAGATGTGTTTAAGAAAGAGTGGCAGCTGCTAGGAGAGAAGAAACAGAGGAGGCACATGGATGGGGACATCGTTGAGGACACAGATGGAGATGTGTGCATCTTTTCAGAGATGCTCCATGCCAAAGGAGGTGCACCTCTGTAGGGACTGCAGCCCACACTAGGGGTGCCCTGAAGGGACTGCAGCCCACAGTTGACACGCACTAAGGTAAGAACACCAATGAGGGGACATGGATGATTGTCATCAGGACAATGACATTCCCAAAGGGACTGTGGCTCACAGAGAATACATGCCAGGGCAGGAACTCTCCCAAAGGGACTGTGACCCATGCAGAAACCACGCTGGCACAGAGGAAACAAGAAGAAAAGACTGGCAGAAAGAAAATATTATGTGTCCAACCCCAGTTCCCCAAATCATGGCTGTTTTGCTTGTGACACCATCTCAGCTGGTCCCTAGTGCAATCCCACCATCTCAGGATGCTCTTAGAAGGTTCAGTGAAGGAAAAGACTCCTGGAGCTTGTAAATGAGACATATTCATATGAGGGGTACATGAGAAGTGAATCCCCCACCAGCTCTTCCTGCCCACCCAGAGATAATGGATTTGTCTCAACCCTGGCATTAGATATTCACAAATTCTTTTTTCTTCTAATTGATGTTATACCCACTAATCCTCCAAAAGATTATTAGATCTGAAAGACTGTTAAGTGTAAATTAGACAAAATGTATGCTGTATGGTTTCTTCCTTTTAAAGTAAAAAATAACTGCCAAATAGCACCTGTGTCTATGTAGACAGCAGGCATTAACAGTAGTGACTCCATAGGTAGTATCCTTACTCCTGAGGTGGTATTCAATAATATGCCAGCACAGTGCCAGGCTGAAATGTTGGAAGCACTGTCTTTAGGATGCAGTACTAAACCTATACCTGAAGTATTTACAGTCCTCGCAGATCTCAACTGCACTGTGACCAAGGTTATCCCTGGAGTTCTGACTAAATCACATTTTTGCAGTTGCATTCTGTCAACTTAAATTTCCACTGCATTTTTGTTTAGATACTGTATACTCACTTGCCTTTTGTCTTAAACTGCTGTGCAGTATTTGTGCATACTTTTAGAAGCCCACATCAATAAATGCTTGGAGAGGAAAACACAAGGTCGTGCCACAATTTCAATGGGAAAAGTGGTTTTATTTCACTCAGATTTGAGAAGAGTGGTATACAACCACATTCCTCCCTTAATGTACGGAGCACAGGCCATGTGCTGATAATTTGAAGGGAACAGGCTAAACGTTGCAGTGTTTACAGGAAGAATTAGAAAGAAGTGGCCAGTGGTAACTTCAATATAGACAGCTTCAAATAAAAGTAGCTCTTGACCCAGAATCTTTACAAGGGTGGCATATTTAGGGATCTTTTTAAACTGAATTTGAATTTTTAGGTACATAAGTACTATTTTCAAGCTTCTGTTTGTTACAAAAACAAAACTAGTAGTGACTAGTTTGTTATTTCAGGTTAACACTTGTCATTCAAATAGTCAGAACTAATAACAAATCTTCTGCACTCATGACACACTGGTTTCCCATTCCCTCCATCTTTTACAAGCCTTTCAGTGCAAGTTGTAGTATATCCTGCAAAAATGTAGGATCTAATTTTGTGGCATGCTACACTTAGAAGTAAACTACTGTCTAGATCCCACGAATGCCTCAACAATGCACAGAAGGAGATGGTGCACGCAGGAAAATGAAATTTTTACACACACAACAGATAGCTTTTCCCCTGTATATGGGAAAACTCTTTCTAGGACTCTAACACTTTAGAACTTGAGGAAACTGTGGCTTCTTGGTTTTGATTACAATACTTAAATTTGTGTGGAAAACTGCAGAGGGTAATAGTATCAACTTCTTTGTGCCAAGTCTTGTCTATCCATCATTCAGCACAGCAAGCCAGCTGTTGACTCCTTGCGCTTCATGCTTTTTTGCTGGAACTGGAATCCAGTAAATAACTTACTCTAGAAGATTACCGTCAATTTTTTGACACTCGTCTTACTTCAATTTCAAATTAAATATATAGACAGCAGGCATTAACACTAGTGACTCCATAGGTAGTATCCTTACTCCTGAGATGGTATTCAATAATATGTCAGCATGGTGCCAGGCTGAATTGTTGGAAGCACTGTCTTTAGGATGCAGTACTAAACCTATACCTGAAGTATTTACAGTCCTCACAGATCTCAACTGCATCTCTTATCTAAGTGACATCAGAGATAACAATAAAGAGACTTCAGAAATTTTTATCACCTGAAATTCACATCGAAAGCTAGAATAGGACCAAACTAAAAGACTATCACAGCTTGTCTACAATGAGATATAGCTATTCTGAACAACTTCATGGTTTTTCATGTCTTTTCCTGCAGAATTATCCCTTACTCTGATTTAGTCTCATTATTTCAAAGTTATTTCAGAGTAGAGTTCAAATAAGCACATCCACAAGTGCAGGTGCTCAGCAGTAGCTACAGAAATTAAATTTACATCTACTTTAATCAGAATTAACTTTCAAGTGTGAACAAGCTCCTTATTAAGTTGTTGGAAACCGAGGCTGAATTACCATGATCTAGTTAGAATACAGTTGCACAGATATACAAGGAAAAATAATTAAAAGTATGATTTTTAAAAGTATCTTATTAAAGCTTTCATTCAAAAATCACTGCCATAAGGACACAGAGGCACAGGCCACAGGCCCAGAAGCATTCCAAAGTAGCTACATACACACACCACCCATGTAAAAAATGTATTATGGAGAAAAAGAATAATTACACATGCATCTCCCAGGTGGATCATACTTCCTGAAGAAGACATTTTTAGAGTAGAATAAATAAGCCCAGAGACTAAGCAGATCAAAACCCATTTTAGACATGTTTAAATACATACATACATACACACATAATTCCTGCTGAGACTCATCTGCCTCAGCTATTAGCAGCCTACTAAGCAGTTGGAGGGAAGTAGGATGGAATGCATAAGGATTACCCAAACAACTCTGATTCATTTGTTTCTTTCTTAGGGACTTTCCATTTAAGAGAAGAAACAGTGGTTATAACCACTTAGAAGGGGACACAGAAATTAGAAGTGATTCTTGCTGGCATGCCAATTCCAGATGCTGCACTGATCCCACTTGGACTGTCAGCCAGATTTCTTCACTTTTCTGGTATTTTCAAACAACAAACATTGCTTCTTTAAACAATTTCCCTTTGTAGAACTAATGGTAGCAGCAACATATTTTAAAAAATATATTCTAAAGATTGGCTGTTATTATACCTATATAATTTAGTTGTATGATCAAACCTATATTGAAAACACTAGAGTTCTATGTCAGGACTTCGGAAACCACAGCAGGGCCACAGCTGGAATGTTAAAGTGCCAAATGAGAATTTTTAAAGAATGGCTGTTGATCCCTCTTTCTGGAGAGAGCACGACAGCAAGTCAATTCAGTCTGAGAAAATAATCTGACTCATGTACTTAGCAGTAATGGCAGAAGCTGCTTTTAACAAATCGTTGATGCATGAAAATCAGCATCAAGGAAACTAAGTTAAAATTACTGCAAACACTTCATAGAGGAACAATAAGGAAAATGCAAAGAACACCAAGTAATAAAGTTTTGAGGAGAATGTTATCTGCCCTTTTTCATTCCTTTACCATTCTTTTCTTTCTTTTTTTTTTTTTTTTTTTTGGTGGGTACTGTATTCTTCAGCTCTTATGTGCAAAATCTTTGGTTGCAGACAGAAGGATATTGCACATGCTAACTTATAACATGAAAGCTGATGATGTAATGGAAAAATAGTACATAAATTGGAACTAATTTAAATGACCTTTCACCAATCTGCAAAGCCAGATAACATTTTTTTTACATTTACAGAAGTTTCAGTTACAGAAGTTTGTTTTAGCTGATATGTTAATATATTTTTATTTATGGTTGTCTGTATATTTAATGTATTTCTACATTACTAAACTAAAGTATATTTAATGTATTTCTATTCCCCCCTTTTATTCTATTCTTCACTTCTACTGCTCGCTTTGTGCACAAACAAATGACTGCATTAGAAATGTATGTATAAAGAGAATTGAAAACACCAATTTAAAAATGAGGAAAGGGCAAATAGCTTCGTTAAGACACAAAAATCTTCTGAAGCAGATTGACATCTTTGTTGAACTAAATAATATATAATAATAATGCAAACAGCAGGAAGAAAAACAGCTTTCTTGTTTAAACACTGGAAGATACAGCAGGGGCCAGATTCTTGAGCCTTAAGCCAAGGATCAGCTCTCAAAGCACCATTCACACCAACATCCACACAAACTCCAGACCCAAAAGGCTTTCAGGACCAGACCGTCTGCCTCAGCTCTGGCATGAATTTTACTGGCTGTGGTGGGAGTTTTCATCGTTAACAAACCAAACATATTATTTCCACTGCGGAGGATTTTAAAGGCTCTCTCAGAAGAGCCAGCTGGAAAGCTGTGATCTCTGAAGTTCCTGACAGAGGATTCACATGATGGGCATTAGACACTTTATCTTTGGACTCCTTTTTCTTATTTAATTAATCTCTTCAGGAAAGCCTTACTAAATGAAACCTGTGGCTTACTTCATCCAAGTTTGGCACATACATCATCTCAGTCAGACACACAATAATAAGAGGTAATTAGGTGACAGATTTTAGCCATTTTGAAAGGGAGGAGGGTAGACACAGGCCGTGGATTTGTAGTCCTCAGGATATAAGCAGTTAGGCAAGCCTAATTGCTTGCAAAAAAAAATCAAATCTACCTCTGTATGGGAGCTGGCCTGGTTTCCTAATTGATCCCCCTAGCACAGAGGCACATGTTAAAGTGATGCTGCTCTTAATTATATACCAGGAAATAAATGAAATATCTTTCAAGTGTGTGCTAAAATTAGCTGAAGTTATTAGCCTCCAGCAAATATATTATACCATCCACTGGCCTCAAGAAGGCAATTCCTAATTGTAGCTAAATGTCAGCGTTGCCATATGTAAAAGAGCAATTTGAACTGAATCCACTGCTAAGTACACACCCAGCTCTCTACGAACACGGAAAATAGAAATGGCAGCTGGGAACTGCAACCTTCTGACAGTATGCTTCTCCTGCATAGGCAAAAATGAGTAGAATACTTAGGGGCAGCAGGGGGGGAGAAAAAGTTTTAGATTGTTCTACTGGAAGTAAGAAAAGGAACAGTATCTAAAACTTCCCAGAAAGTTTTTGTTTCCCTTCTAGGACACCAGCGCCAAGAGTCTTAAATAATAAGGCTTAATTTGGCATGAACACTCCATGAGACCACCTCGGCTTTTCTTCACATTCTTCATCTCTTAATCCTCTGATCTAGTTTACACTATAATTTAAACACTAAAGATAATTAGCTTACTTTCTAAGAGCCTTATTGCTAACAAGCTGTAAGACAAGTCTGTTTGGCCAGTTTGGATTACAGCATATCTTTTATTTGCTTTTTGACGGCATCTCATCTATTTAAGTAGTGATTTCTTCAGGTGAGAGACTTGCTTCCTCTTAGTACTTTAAAGAAAGATTCAAACCAGTGGCACTTAAGAGCAACTAAACAGCGTCTTCATATACAATTTAGTCTTCTTGACAGATAGATGGTCATCTCTGTTTTTCGTTTGCAGCACACAGAGCAGGGAGCTGCAAAACCGAAACAGATCAAATACAGAGAGCTCTTACTAAATGCATTAAAGGCTTTCTTTATGCCTTGAGGCTACATTAGCCAAAGCGTGGACATTTCAATTAATATTTTTACACTTTGTTGTGTAGTAAAGTTTGTAGTTACTGTTCGCTCTGTCAGGTTTGTATTACAAAACTAAATATGCCAAACAAAACAGGAGAAATTTTTTATCTCCACGTCAGTATAATCGCTAAACTACTAGAATAGATTTTTAATTGTTGTGAAACAACAGTTAATCAACAACAGTATGCCACACATACTTACACTGCAACCAGACTGACAAAGCCCCTAGTTATGAATGATTTTTAAAAGGAATGAAAAAGCAAAGTGCAAAACTTAGGCAAGTTTTGAAACTGCCGTATCTCCTCCCTCAGTCAAAAAAAATAGAAAGGAAAACTAAAGAGAAACCACATCAGGAGAGAGCACACACCAGGCAGAAAAAATGGAGGTGAAGCCAGGATTTGCAACGTGACTTTCAAGGCTGCAGATGATTCCCCTTGCTGATCAGAAGAATCATTCCCATGACCCTATGCCAAAAAGTCTAGGATGCCCCTTGTATATCATGACACTATGGAAACAATGAATGGCAGACGTAAAAGAAAAAGTCTCTTACCTATATGACAGTACAAATTTTACTGCTTTTTAATTAAAACAAGAGTTTAAAGCCATCTCATTCTTAGCTAGCACTTACTATGATATTTGTACTCTGGAATTGGAAATGCTATTTCACTTCTAGCTGATAAGTAATAACCATGTTATCTCTAGCTAAATAGTACTTAGATAAACAAGAACAACAAATACACTTGTGCTAAACAAACAATACATCTTGCAGTAAATTGATAATAACACGTTGCTTTACAAATACACAGCACATACTCTAGACATTGTTTATGTAACTGATATAGGCCACACCTCTGTTGTCAGATATTTTGTTCAGCTGTTGCATATAAAGGAATTTGGGTTGTATAATTACAGCCGGGATTTTGTTTCATTAGTCTATAGAGAACAAATTTTTCCACATCTACGTGTAATTATTTTTCTTACTCTTGAAGTGGTAGGAATCTGAATTTCTTATACACAGAACAAAGTAACCCAACCTTTGGTTAATTAAATATTAACCAAGTTTCTCTTTACCACTGTAAATTGCACAGCACTGAAGAAAATGACTTGCATCTTGAATGTTACATCATGATTAATAATGCCAATGCACTAATTGATTCTCCTTAAGACACTGAAAAAGACATCACTCTGATGACCACATTTTTTAAATTAACATTTCTATATTTAAGAGCTATAAAGAGAAGAGAAAGAAGGGGAAGTTTCCCTCATCACAGCTCACATCAAAGAATTATATGGTTTTAGCGGACTGCACTCAACAGTCAGTACTGTCCAGAATATGAGCAGATATGGAGTCTTTCCTCCCATCTAAGTGAACTTATATCTGTATTTTTGTTAAGCATACATAAATGAAGGGCTTTAAGCTTCAGCTTTCAAAAGCAACTGCTGATTTTGAGTGTTTCCTTGTTCACAGGATATGTTAGTGTTCAACTGCCTTCGCCTCCGTCCTTTTCAATAAACCTGGGGGTGACAGTAATTTATATTTGTACTCTAGCAACACTTAAGGATATCCCTCAAAAATTAGAACCACCCTGTTTGAGGGGCCTTAGAGAATGCTTTGGTGGATACCCTCAGAAGAAAGTTGCTATTCTTCAATCCAATACTGCTGAAACTGGGCGTGTTAAGGATATGTTTCTTCAGCTAGTTTAAGGAGGCCAAACAGCATAAAAGAGCAAGGTCTGCAAGCAGCCTTGATTGGCTTAGTAGGAATGTTTACCAGCTCTCCCAGACAGGCTGGGCTCCACAGAGATTTCATTTCAAATCAGTGAGAACAAGCTCTCTGGACTCCAGGCACAAGGTCAGCTATGTGCAGACTGAGCCGCGGCAGTGTTCTTTGAGTATGTGACACCACCCTGCCCAGCTCTTTTCATCAGCAGCCTCATCCTGATCTGCGCTCACGCTCAGGGGCTGTGGCAGCAGACCCCCTGCAGTGATACAACTGCCTCTTCTGCAGACCCTGATTTCCAGCTGCAACGGCAAGCTCCAAGCTGTACTGATGACCAAGTGCTGAGCTGTGCCCCTGGGCTCTGCCCAACAGTACCTGCAGGTTTTACTGCAGACATAACACAGCAAGGTTATGTGCCCAGCCGGCCCACTTCAGCCTCAAGACGAAGACCAATGCATGCCAAAAGCAGTCAGGTTTTCCCTGCTTTGCCACATGCTGCAGTAGTCAAGGGTAGGCCAGCCATTCCCACCGGTACTGCTGAGGGTCCACAGAGCACTGCTGTGCAGCCCACGTTTGGCTCATGGGCTGCTAGTTGAAGAAATCTGTCTGACAGCATAATATATAGGTAACTGTTAAGTGAACAAAGAAGCCTGATGACAACAACAAAGCAGAATATAACTTTCACAATTTTCAGCAATTCTTTACCAATTTGACCTCATTGCCTTTTAAATCAAAGTCATTGTGAGGGCATACTGGACTGCAAAATTACTCTCTGAAGTACGCATCCATAGGCAAATACACAAGTCAAGTGCTCTGCTAACATTCAAACACTAATTCACTAGCTCAGCAAAGTATTATTATTATTACAATCGCAGTTAACCTGGCAAAGCCACAAGCTGGATCCATATTATGAAATAAACTTTAATTACTGAAACAACACGGCTGTACTAGTGGCTGGATAGTTTCACCTATGTGCTGGAAACTTGTAAAGAGCTATCAGCCAGGGATCACTTTCCCTTATGTTGTTATTTATAATGCAGAGATGAGTTCTCTTTGCTGTTAAGATGGCACAGAACATCTTATGTGTCCTGAAGATCTTTTTGGCCAGAATTTTAAAACAGAGTTGGAAGGTATCCCAACTGGCGGGCCAACTGTGTTGTATTGTCCTGTGTAAATGTCTTATATAGAGCAAATTTGACTTCTCAGACATCGTGACATTAGAGAGAATTTCTTTCACCAAGTATTGTTAGAGAAGTGGTGGTAATGCACTCCCTTTGAGGGAAGGTCTGGAGCAGAGCAGCTGGGAGTGATAGTGGTTCTCAAGCTGAACAGGAGTCAATAAAATATGCTGTTGCAAAAAGCACAACCACAATGCCAGCATGTTTAAGTGGACGAGGTGAAGAAAACCTAAGGCTTAGCTAAAATACTGTGTCTAGTTTTAGGTACTGAACTTCAGGAATGACAGAAACTATCTAGAAAGTCCACCAGACGAAATGTCACAATCTGTATTCTAGAAATTCTGAAATCATGACCTATGACAAAAAAGAATTGTAGAGAAAAATGGGGATTATTTAGTGTAGGAAACAGAAGGTTGAGGGCAACATAGCAATAGTCTGTGTACAGTTTAAAAGTCAATGCAGTAACGGGATTGATTAACCTGTTCTACGTGCTCATTCCTGCTAATATAAAAGTCATGGGCTTCACCCAAAGTACAGGGGATACAGGTTTGAGTAACATTAACATTATAGACACTGGGATAGTGTGCCAAGAGATACTCTGGAACTAGGATCATCAGAGAGGTTCATGAAGCAGAATAACTTATAGAGAATCCCCCCAGTCCCATTTCCTCTGATTCTTCCTTTTCTCTGACCACTAAGAAAAGTGCTCTCCTCCTTGTAAGCTTTCAGCTAACACAACAATCCAAGAGCCTGCAATACTCTTCAACTGCCCAGCATTGTTCTGTGTGCACTCGATACAATCACACGAGCACTTGCACTGCTCAGCAGCCTCTGATATTCACCTGCCAAAGTCCCATGAAGTTCTGCTTTCACTTCTGTAAGGCCTCGGTCTGTTTTTTCTGACTCAACAGCCTGACAGTTCCCCAAAACCAGAATTTTCTAACTCGCCCTCAGGCCTCTGAAACGCCGTGGCTTCCTACCGAAGCGAACCCGGACCCTGTGACTGGATCACAGCCTCGCTGCTGCTGCTGCTTCCACAACATTTCTGTGAGGCTCGGTTGGACTTTGTTGTTTTCTACTGTTTTTCTCCACTTCTCCCGCTCTTTTTATCCCCCGGCCCTGAACGCACCAACTCCTTCAGACGGCGGCCTGCAGGCCCGGCCCAGCCGACCCTGGCTCTCTTCCAGCAAAGGGAACCAGCCGACGCCCTCGCAGCCCCAGCAGCTTGCCCCTCCGCCTCCGCCTTTCCCTTCCTCCCCCTTCCCCGGCCGGGCCGGGCCGAGGCGGCGGCGGCGNCAGTTATATGCTTCTAAGAACCCTCATTCTTTGGTAAAAGGACACAGTATTTGCCAGAAAGGAAATAGTTCTTCAACCGCGCATTCAGGGGAACAAGCATTGTGTTCCCTGGTTTCCCAGCTGGCAAGCCAGCTCTCGCATTCCTAAAATATCCAGAGATAAAAATATTAGCAAGGCCCCAAACCCAGTGTCTGCTTTCAGGCCTGGATTAAACCGGGATCCTAATCCAAATTTGGTGACTGCAAAGAACTGTAATCGTTCCCAGTTCCTGATCACCTCCAAAATGGTTTGTGCCCCAAGTCAGAATCTCATGCTTCATTGCAGTGCAATTATTTCTGTTTCTGACATGTCCAACTGTGTTGCAGAATTTTTTATGTTACACCTGTAAGGAGTATGTAGAAGACCTGGCAAAAGTCCCCAAGGCATTTTTACAAGTAAGTACTCTGCCCTGAATATGTACATGGGGTTGCTGTCATCAAGCAGATTTGTTATGTCCTTCTGCAGGCTGGCATGAGGCTCAAACCTCCTAGAAATCAAAGAAAAAAAAGGCTCACAGGAAAGTTAGCAGCTTTCATTGTTTGCTACAATAGCCGTAATGTATCTGCCGAGGACACACAGGAAAGGATTTATTGCATTACACACACTTGCAGCAGCATTATTTCTCCCAGCCCTATTAGCTCGGTGCTGTTTTTTCTGCTGTGTTCTGAACAGTTAGACAACATCTGACAGGCATTTCTGTTGGTATTTGTAGTGCCCTGGGCAGCTGTCTTCTCCTGACCACTAACTAACTATTGCCCTTTCCATTATGCCGGTATGACTGACGGATGGTTGTGCATGGAACAAAATCAGAAAATTGATCTGGATTAAAAATAGTCTCTTTTTTCTATGGTTATTTGTAAGCTGCATCAGTTGTGTAACCTGTTCTCCAGGCAGCTGCACAAACAGGAGTGACAAAGTGACAGAAAGGAGAAATGGAGTGGGCAGGGGTTGCTATGGACGGGTATTTGTTGCGTGGTAGGAGATACCAGAGAAAGACAATGATGCCCTGCTAAATATGTAAGGTTAATCTGTCTCTTCTAGGCTGCTGATTGAAATTCTGTCATATTTTATTCCCAATAGCAGCATAGCCGATGACAGAGACTCAGCTCCTTGCTGACATCAAAGCTTAAATGAATTAGGAACTTAGGGATGAAAAGGGGTGATTTCTTTGGCGGCTCTCCCTCTCAGGACATGTTTTTCTAAACTGCTCAATCAGTGTTACTTAGAACGACATTTTCTTAATTTGACTGTTCAAATAAATGTATACAGAGAATCAAAACCATCCATACTTTTCTTAGTGTGAGTATTCTGTTCTTAGGAGGGCTTCTTTTCATAACAAGCAAAATGATTCTATATGGGAAAGGCAAGTAGTATACCCTAATATTAAAGCAACATTGTATTTTATTAGCTGTTTTACTGGCATCTGAACTTAAGTTTTGGCCTCTATTTTAGACTTGGACCTAATGTTGCACCTGCAAAAGACAGCAGTACATGCAGATGCAATTTGTATCTGTTAATGAGCATCGGTATATGTAAATCACAGATGTACGTGCATCAGTATTTGCATGCTGCTTCTTTACATGCAGGTACAACTGAGTGGAAATTTTGAATTTCCAAAATCATAGCAGGTTGCAATCAATTGAAAAGACGACACTACTAATGCTACAGAAAAATCAAAATTTACACATCTGTGACTTAAAATTTATCCTTAAAAATAATTTTTCACTTAATAAATTAATGTAGCTGCTAACTGTGAGTGCTAGACAAAGGTGCAGGCTCCAAACATGTAAGTGATGTTAATTCCAAATAATTTTAACAGAGTGCACTGTGATCATTAACTCAGGCCACCAGGTTCTGCTAATGTTTTGCAGCCATGCAGAAACACAGAGCTCCTCTTTACAGTTTCAATACCCATGTTCTGTTCTAGGAGGCAAATGTGAGGCTTATAGTTATCGGACAGTCATCTTACCACCACATCAAGGTAAATAAAGTAGTCACTAAATACATTGTATCCTCTGTTGTGTCTTAATGGTTTGCATTGAGAGATTTTGCTCTGAGTGAAAAGATGGTCATTCGCAACCACAGGAAAAGAGGACAGTATGCTTTTTCATTAAGCAATTCTAATAGTGGTACATGAATAAAGCAAATAACTAAAACTTTCAGTTTAGAAACCAGTAAGGAGATATCTTTTCTTGATTTCACTGGAAGCTTTGTCTTAGTAAGACCTTCAGGGCTAAAAATTTTTGGCCTTTAATTTAACATGACAAATCCACAGGTTTCCAAATTGGGGGGTGGGGTGGCAGTATTCTGCTCTCAGTAGATCCTCACTAATTACTGTCTTAACCTTAAAAAATACTGCTTTTCTTGTATGCTTGTATTTTGCAGCCCTTTTGCAGTTTAACTGGGTATACCCACGAAATGTATGTAGATCCACAAAGGGAAATTTATAAAACACTTGGCATGAAAAGAGGTGAAGGTAATAATGTATCAGGTAAGAATAATTTTCTCACCTTGTTTGGACCTACACAGAACAAAACAATGCTCTGATAAAATAGTTTGATCACAATGTAAACAGGGTGTTGCCCACCAGACAGTCTCTTGTAAGCTGTATTTTGTCAAAACACTTGCAATCAGAAAACTCTACGTTATTCATAGCAGCTGTTAGATTTTGTTGTTCTCCTTATATACTTTTTTATTTTTAGATAACAGGTATTTGTGGTTTTGTTTAGTGCGGAGCCCTCACGTGAAATCAAACACATTCCTGGGAAGTATTAGGAGTGTGTGGAGAGCAATGACTGGCCCGGCTTTTGATTTTCAAGGAGACCCTGCTCAGCAGGGAGGAGCTTTGATTTTAGGCCCAGGTAAGCTTCTTTGTTTTGTTTGAAAGTTACAGTCTCCTCTGGTAGCTATTTGCTTTAATGAAAAAAAAAAAAAATCTCTGCTGCTATCCCTGTGGATCCTAAGGAAACAGTCTTGTCTTGAACTGTGTGATTTTGCTGGCTGAAGGAACCTGCGGAGGTGTCATTGTGTAGTCCCACCTCCCACAGAGGTGGCACAAAGCTGATCACAGTCCTGCAAAAATTGATAGGAGTCCTGACAGAAGAAGTGCCTCAAAGTTTGGAGGGGTTTTTTTTGACATCCTGGTGTTCACTTACATTCTTTCACATTTGATTCCAGGCATTTCATGCGGTTTTAGTAGAGGCATAATGCATGGTGCTGCATCATGACAAAGTCATCTTAGCAAATCATTAGGAAACATCATGCTACAGCAGATTTAATTCAATTAGATGCCTCAATGTCCCTTACTTTTATAACAATTAAAAATAAGAATTTATGTCACTGTTTAAAATACAGTATATTGTGCAATCTATAGAGCTAGTACGCATTTGTACAAGAACTAGTAGTAAATCAGAATGCTTCTTTGATTCACTTATGTCTTTGAATGAATAAATGTTTTATTCAACCAAGTACATGTTTATTCTTATTCCATTTCAGGTAATGAAGTTCATTTTTTGCATCTTGATAAAAACAGGCTGGATCATGTACCCATTAACACAGTTTTGCAGCTGGCAGGAGTTAAAACAGTAAATTTCACGAACAAACCCCAGATTATTGATGTATGACGCTGACACAGTATGTAATTTTTTTAATTTGTGCTCTACAAGGACAATTCTCAAGCGAATTCCCACCAGCACTGGCACTGTTGTGTCATTATGGGACATCTGAAGCCCTTTGTAGAAAATGTGAGCACAGAGTAAACTACTTGGCACTGAAGATGGGCACAAAAGTGCTACTTCCACTGTGTGTAAGATAACAAAAGTGAAAACACAACTGAGGCTTATTGCGAAAAGTTTTGTAGCTTATTATTTCCTCATCAATCTTGCTAATAGATTTTAAAAACCTGGGTTCAAGACGTACTTAACTAAAAAATCTGGGTTTGCTCAGGAAGAACTTGGGATTCTTGCTTTCAATCCAATACTTCTCATCGATGTTTTAAAGCTTCCAGCACTGTGTGCCAATCTTGTATTAAAAAATACCTTGAAAAATCCCACTTTCAAACACTGGGAATAAGCTTATGCCTACTTTTGCATCTGGCACTGGCAGACATTATGAAATGCATTTTATAGTTTTAAATAAATATTTTAAATATGTCATCCATTGTCTTTTGTGTCATATGAAAAGGTGGGTCTAAGACGAGGGATGAGGGTGTCTTAACCATATTTCTGATCAGATTGTCAGTTTTGGAGTACACCGAAGTCAATTACTTGTTCTCCTATGAAGATTTGCAACAGAATATTCTCCCGTGTGTGTACTTTCTCTCAGCGCAATAAGTCTCTGAAAAAAATGTCCTTAGTTATTTCTGTCCTAGACAACTGAGGTAAGGACAACAGCATTTTGGTTTGCAGTTCTGTCTACATGTTATCCATTTTTCTAGTAATATTCATGTTCAGAATCTATTGCTTTCATTAAAGTAGATGTGCCCTCTTTCATTTATGAGCTACTTCTTTTTAGCAATTGTAAAATAAGATTGTCCAAGATCTATGGAGGAGCATATCCAGTTTCTGATCTTTGGCCTTCACTGTAAAATGCTGCTGTTCATACATATCTTACCTGCAGGTTCTTTCCCCTTTTAAACCTTAACACTAATGCAATTGTAAAACAGTACTCTGTGAAGAGGTTTGTCCTGGCATCCATTAAGATCACTGGCAGGCCCAGAGCAAGCTCCAGAGAGAGCATGTGAAATTAAATGCAGTGTTCCTTGACGAAAAATAAAAGGCTTGCTTAAGAAACATAATGATACAGAGCAATGTAATTCCATTAAAGGTACTACGCTTTAGCACCTTATTAATTACATATGCATTTTGATGCAGTGTGTTTAGAAGGATGATATTATTAATGTAAAAATGCTTTGTTCAGTTCCATGTATTGACTAAACAGCACTCAGCACAGGGCTAAAAGTAGTCATGTGCAGACTCTGAACCCGCATGATTTCAGGGCTGGCCAGAGGCTTCCTCAGAACTTGGCATAACGGGCTGGGACGAGCAGCTGGGGCTCTCAGGGGAGTAAAGTCACTTTTCGTGACCACTGCCCCGACATTCATAAATAAGGAGCTGCCCCCTCCCTCCAGGGCTCCCCCACCTCACCAGTATTTTTGGAGTATGTTGGAAACTGTGTAACACAGTTGCCTCTATGTGACTTAAACCACAGCAGAAAGCAAGCTAGAAAAGTGGTCTTATGTTTGTAAAACAAAGACAAGAAATGTACAAAACTTAGATTATTTTCAAAGAGAAAGAATGATAAATATTCAGTTTACTTGCGGTCCTTCCACTCCGCTTCCTTCACCTGATTATCACTCACAAGGACAGTTCCGCTTTGGTAGGCAGTCATTTCACTTTCATGTCCTTGGTGCTTCTGATTTTAAAGAAAGCATTTGGCTAGCTGTTTTTCTGCTTGTTTTGCTTTCAGTAGAATTTAAATGCAATAGGAATAGTTCTATTGCTGTATTTTAAATACATTAAATAAAACTAACCTTAGCTAAAAGAACTGTGGACTTTTAAAATGGATCGGAATTAATTAAGTTGTAGTTTGACAGGTCTGTAAGTTGAAGTCATCCACTCTCACCATGTCAATACTGTCAGGAACCATACCACGGCCTCTGCATTATCCTACCAAAACCACTTCTTCAGAAAGATTCACGAAACACAGACAAAAAGAGGGAAGAAGACAGAGAGGTTCTCAGAGCCTCTGACAGAGGCTTGTGCTGTTCTTCAGCAGAAGAACAATCCTAGTCAGGGCATCGGCCCTGCATTTGTTGTGTGGGGATGGAGCGTGGCACCGGCCACAGCTTCACTGATTTCACTGGAGCCCTGCGAGACAATGATTCCCACGTGCATAATGAACTGGAACAACAACAGCCACAGTCTTTCATGGCAGCAATGGTTTTTGAAGTGTCAGCAGAATTTTAGGTCTCTGCTGTTACTTAGAAAAAGTATTTTTAAAAAGTTATGCAGTGAAAGGTGGAAACCAGCGGGAGACAGTCACTGACCTCATACTCAGGCAAATGGTAGAATACTTGTCATGGCCAATTAGACAGAGGTGGGGAAGGAGTGTTTTTCAGAACTTGTTTTAACCACTAGCTCGATCTACTTCAACACCTACTTAATATAATGGTGTGTTTTAAAGCACCACTGCGTCTGAGCAGCAGACTCAAACCCAGCTATTTTAGCTTTCCAGATAAATC
>VXBH01004339.1:260156-283735 GCA_013400035.1 Rynchops niger
GGGGTGGTTAGCGGCGCGGCCGGAGAGTTGAGGCGCAAGTAGGGGCCGGGCTGCCGGCGGCGGGACGGGCGGGGGCCGCGGGAGTGTCCCGTCCCGCCCCGCCCGAGGGACGGCAGCTTCCCCTTAGCGCGGGGTGGCCGCTGTCCCCGCCGGGGCGCTGGGCCGGCGGCCGTCGCCGCCTCAGACATCTGTGCCGTGGGTCGGTTCTTGCGTCCCTGTGGCGTTTTCACAGTGAAGCGTTCTTTAGAAATGCGCGTCCAGCTCGGCCTTTCGTCCCGGAGAGCAAATGTGGGGGGGGTTGTTAATAACTCCGTCCGTGCCGAGCAGTTGCCTTGTGCTGCCTGTCCGTGCTCGTAAGAGAGTAAAGGGAAAACGTGTTTGAACCAGGAAAACGTGTTTCTGGGGGGGCACAGAAATAACAGATTTTTCTCTATATTGGGGATGTAGATCTTTCTCCTCACGTTGGGCTTTGCTGGCTCACGGGTAAAATAACGGACAAGCGTCGCACCTCTCCTTGGCGCTCGAGTGCCACCGGGTCAGGGTCCTCCCTCCTGGTGGCCCTGCGATTCGAGGCGTGCGTGGTTTTAGGCACAGGAACCCACCTCTGTGGAGAAGTGTGTTGGGTCACGGCCAAAATAATTCTGGATTTAGGTTTGAGTAGTGCCCCAGCTAAAAGAGACGCTTGAGTTTACTTTGCCTGAAAGGGGAAAAAAAAAAATTTACTTTTTATGTCCTGTGTCAGAATTTGAGAGTGGTAGTATTTACAACTTCTCTTAACAAAAAAAAAAAAAACCAAAAAAAAAAAAAACCAAAACCAAAAATAAGCCTCACTTAGCACTTCTTTGTGAAGGACATGGGAAATTGTCTGTAGACAGAGCAAGCAAAAAGACGAAGAGTAAGTGTGGACAAAAGACACCAGTCTTACCTGTGCTAAGAAATGGGGTTCTTTCAAATAACCAGTGTGTCTCCTAGACAACAATAAGTTTAGAAAACTGTAAGGTTTTGTTTTAAAAATTGGGCATAGTGGTGTAGAAAGAATGTAAACTCCCAAAGCATATAAGATTTCTCTTTTTAAAAAGCTCTAATACTGTCAGGGAATAAAAACCTAAATACTCCAGCCTAAAATAAAGCATTTTAGGCCTAATCTACACAGAGAAACATAATGGTATATGCTTACACACAGAACTATAATGCGGAACAATAACTCCACATGTATTTTTCTACAACTGCAACCATTTATATAGGAAATCATGATGGTGTAGTTTTAAGGTTAAATGTAGAAACCCCTGATTTGGCAGGTGATGACTTTTGGCTTTCAAAGTAATTTCACTACCTAGAGCACCGTACAGCCCAGTCCAGCTCAGACCACCAGCAAACAGCTCTGTCTAACTGTTCTCATGCGGCACTTGCTTGGATCTGATGATAAACATCTGAGTAGGCCCCTTAAATTACTGCATTTTGTCCACCAGAGAAATGTTCACCCATTTAAGTAACACAGTAGAGCACCTAGGTTTTGACTTGTGGTTTTTTTTTTCGGGGGGATTTTGCCATATTCAGCAGTACACAGTATAACAAACTTGATTAAAATGCAGTAGATTATTATATTTAATAATATTTCATTTTGTCTTGATCTTACTGCACACAGTGGCTGCAGTTCTAATAATGGAACAGTTATAGTCTTAATTTTTATTACGGTGGTATGTCATAGGGTTTTTGTTAAAGAGAAACCTTCAAATAATTAGCCCACAGGCTTACCTTTTATTCATCTGTTTTAAAAGTTATTTCAAGTTTTGAACTGTCAGTGCTGCCTTCTCATAATTCAGTTCTAAGAAATGAATTAATAGTTCCGGACTGGAGGTAGATTAAAGCATAAGACCTTAATTCTTGCAAATGGTCACACTGGTAAATATTTTAGCCTCTGTAAAGGCTGATAGATCTGTGTTAGCTTATCTGCTTACAGAAACAGTGCCAAACTTGTTAAAAACATTGCAGGCTACCTTCATTTTCATCTTTCCTAAAAGACAGAGGCAGAAAAGAAACCCAAATAGCTGTAAAGATCTATGGATCTTCTCTTGCATGATGTTCTATTCATAAAAAGCGAAGTTTGCAATGCGTTGTTTGCATGGATTTTGTACTCAAAATACTCACAGTAATTATTGCATTTCTTTATTTCCTAATGAACTGTATGCATCAGCCATATGTCAGTGATTTTTAATCATAATAATCTAAATATTGTTTCTTACTATTAAGACTAGATCAGGAAAACTATTCGTGTAAAAAATTGTTTGTTTTGGTCTGTTAAGCTGCACCTTAACATTTTCTCTTTGTCAGCTAATGCATGAGGCTTGCTTGTATGAATTCAATTTGCTGGAACTGAATGCATTTCTTCTGTTTATTAGAAGCATATTCCCATACCCTTCTGATCTCTGAAAGAAGTAGTTTATGTGATCTAAAGAAAATGTAACAGTTCTGTGTGAGATGCTTGAAAACTGTTGATTTCCTTTCCTTGGCTACTTTTCTTTGTCATTGCTCTGATTTTATAAATAATATTTTAAAGAAGATGTGAAATTATAATGCTTAAACCTCAGGCAAAAGTTGTGTGTTTTGCTCTTGCCTTTTTTCAGTGGTTAATTCTAAAATGAAGTAACTGCAATAACTATATATGGAATTAAATTTTAAGTGATATAACACCATGGGGTATTTCTTCACATTTATTTGTCCTCCTGCTAAATGTATATCCAGTTCGTTTGCAGTGAGAAACTAACATCCTGAAGGATGGTCTAACCTGTACTGTATGTGCCTTTTTTTCCTTTATTGAGAACTGTTTGACTTACACCATCACTTGGAGTTTTTATGGAATAGCATTTGGTTTAATATGGTCATTGGTAGGTGGGTTGTTTATTTGGTGTTGTGTTGTCTTTTTTACAAACCGTTGAGTTGTCTTTTGTTTTTTTCCGGTATTGCTGGCTTGTCATTCTAAACCTTGTGTATTATGGAAAAAAACTATTTTTTTTTGAATACTAAGGACACTTCTACTGAGTATCATTAAGCTTTCCTACATTGTGACTATCAACACTTTCAGTTAGCTTTCATTATACAACTATCTCTGTACAAAAGTTGTATTTACTCTTTTATCAATATAACCTCACTGACTTGTGAGTCTTTCTCAAAGTTAATATTTTAAATACGAGTTTAAAGCTTTTAGTATCTCATCCAGCACTGAAAGTGCATGAACATGTGTGAAGTAGTCTTCTGTATCGGACAAGAGCAGCAGAGTGCAAGGACTTCATTGAGGGAAGTAACAGTGTTGTTGGTCAGGCGCGATGTGGCCCTGAAAATGTTTTTGTTTTTTTTTTTTCAGTGTTTCTGTTAAATAAAAAGTTCCTTTAGCTTTTTAGTGTGCTTTAATTTTCTTTTGCAGAGGCCAGGTTGTTATTCTAATTGCCAACTCTTATCGTCATTGTATTTGAAATACCATAGCGATGAGTGAATGAATCTGTTCAAGGATAGTATGACTAAAAAGAAAATCTTGTACAATTTTGCTTTTCGTCTTGACATTGCAACGGAATTTGTCTTTTATGTTTTTCATGTGTCTTCCTGATATTTTGGAGTCTTTTAAATCAAACACAACTAAATATGATGTACCAATTCTGAATTTAGAAATACCCTCCTCTTACAATAGTAAGTAACTCTGGTTACATTCCTGGTAATTCAAAACAGACTAACGTTGGTTTTCGTTGCACTGTCAGTCTCCTCTGAATTTCTCATTTAAAGCATCTGTTTAACGATAGTACTGTAGAATTTACCTTTTTTATTAAATAATCTTTGCTGATCATATGCAGATTTGTTCTGCAGGGAGTGCCTGTTTGGTGTTTAGTTGTCTCTTGAATTACTAAAATTTCTTTCTCCAAGGCTTGTGCAGCAGATCCTGAGAAGCGTCGTGCTTATTGAGAGTAGACGGAAGGAGATTATTTTGTCATCTCTATATTCACATTAACGTGATTTTGAAGTGGTAGCTATCAGTTTTCTACATGTCTGTTGCCACAGAACACTGTAGATCTGAAAATGAAGCAAAAAGCTTTTCCTCCTGTAGGCACACTGCAATCAGATGTGTGATTATTACAGCTTGTATAGACATGCTTGTGCTAGCTTTAATCTCACTAGTACATGTACCAGCAGTAGCAAAGCTACGGTAACATAGCCCTCGGTTAGGGATACGCAGGCTCATTTTGTTGTACGTTGGATGCTTACTCAAATTAATTGCCTACAGTGACGTCTGTGTTCCTATATTTTAACTTTCGTTATATGAGGCTAACAAAATTAACTGTAATTGAAGTATATCTAACATACTGCAGTCATATCTCCTAATTACAGTGCAGTTGCAGCGTTTAAGGCAGTGAGCCTTATTCTCATTCTTCTGAGAAACGATTAGACAGGTCTGCTCTAGTTTGATAGTTTTAGGATGACCTTTTATCAGAAATTTGCAGGAATCTGGAAGTGCTCAATCAGCGCTATATGTAAACAAAATACTGAAAAGCTAAAATTAGCAAAGGAAACACAAAAATAATAAAATGGAAGCCTTGGTCCTGGAGTCCAAACCTTTGTGGAGTCCTAGTGAAATCAATTTATCAGTGCTGTAGTGTATTTTATGTGTAAGCCCTCATTCTGCGATCAGATCCTTAATGAAGGGATTCTCCTTTCTCGGTGTGTGTTACTCCTATTCAAAAATCAACACACTGATCCTTGGCTACTGTAAACAGAACTGGGAATGTGTTTGCAAAAAACCACATAAAAACAGAAATGGTGAGCATTTGTCTGATACTGGACTAGTAAGCCAGTAGAAAGGTAAGTACACTTATGGGAAAGGACTTCTCTGCGTAGCTCATTTCTAAAATCTCCGTGTTGGGAAACATGTTAAAAAAGATGTAGCCCGCTGTTTACATAATGGGGAGCAATTGTTAGTGGTGCTCAGGAGCAGTCAGCTTGTCAGGATATTGGCATTTGACACAAAATGCTGTTATTGTGGGGTACTTCTGTAAATTCATTAAACTTGAATTCTTTCAGGTGTTTTAAGAATAGCAACAATTAACATGATCCAGGAATACCAGTACAGAATTGAATGCCAACAGCAAATCAAAAGACTATGTACACACTGTTCACTCAAGATAGGAATTCTTATTTTTTTGGACGTTTTTGAAAAAGCTGCAAAGATTTTCAGTAGAAGTAGGAATGCTGAAGATGCAAGTGATTCTGTTACTACAAATCCTGTTCAAGAGCAAAATGCTAAATTATTTTACGTCTTTGACCTGTGCAAATTTATTTCTTTTCATTTTGATGCTCATGTTGTATTTGAGGATTTTTGGATAACTCTTTGTGTAGTGCTTTTATATTTTCAAAAGTGACGTAAAGTTCATGTGAAGAAGCTGGTGTGCAAGAAGGTAGGGGGTCAGTTTGAGTACTACGGCGATTCTGCCCAGACTTCGATGGGAATGTTGTTTGTGTGCACTGACATCTCAGTTTAAGTCAATAATTAGACCAGATCTGAAGGACAGATGCCATCTAGGGAAACATTCTGGCTGTGTATTCCCACTGTTAACCCCCAGTGGCCTGGAGGAGCTAGCTTACTACAGAAAACTTTTCCTTGTAAGGAGCCTGGTGGCAACTAGCCATTAAATCGGGTTAGAAATGGTGTGAAATTATAGCTTGGGGCGGTAGTGTGACATGTGTTTAATCTAGCAATGCCAGTTTAAACACAATCCCTAGATATCATATCCTCTCAGTTCTCCCTTCTGCTTCCTCCTTTGCCTTCAGTCCTGCACCNGTTACAGTTTCTGATTCAGACAAATTCACCTTGGCAGAGCACAGGGAGTAACAACAGTGGTGGGGACAGATTCAGGGGAGCTGTGGGAAGCTGGGGTTCCCTTTACCCCTAAAGTGTTGGTCTAAACATTTTCCCAGGACTGGTTTTCTGTGAAGCAGTTTTCCCTGTAGCGTATTTTGCATCCAGTTGGGGTATTGGTGCACTTGCTTCTCCACATGTATATTTCCCTTTGTGGGCCAGTTTAGTCACTTCCTAAAAATGCATAGCACTACTCTAAATTTTATCTTTTGGGTAGTTTTCAGGAGGTGCTTTGGTAAAAGCTGGGAGGTACAGAAGTTCCTAAGCAGGTCATGCACTTCCCAGCTAGTACTGAGCTGCTGTGCCTACAAGATGGGACTATTAGAAATTGAATAAGCAAGTTTGATGCCTTCCTTCTGCTGAGAGAGTAAGGAAGTAAGTGCCTGACTTGCTCAGGAGTTACTGTACGTCCTACTGATTGCACCTGACCTGTAAATGTTTAAGACAAATGATTCGCATCAGCCTGCTCTTCTAGTGAAATGTGCATTTAGCACATAGTACTGCAATGTACGCTTTTTGATGGTGTTCTCTGCCTCCACCCCCTGAGATATTGGTGTACAGAGGTGAGAACTGAGCATGCGAGTGTTGAAATATAGACATGGGGACTCTTCCTGGCGTACTGTCCTGAAGGATTTTGTTTTGAAGCATAAAGTGATTTTTTTTTTCCCCCCTGCTTTCTTAAAAAGGAGATACTGTTTTCCTTTATCAGAACTTATACTTCGAAATTATACATTTATATGCAGGTGATCTGTTTTGATATTTAGAGTAATATATCCATTCCAGGCAACTAGTTTGCGAAAAACAAAATCTTTTATTTTAGGGGTGAATTTTAATCCATGTATTTTATAATGCTATTTTTCAGCAAGAGGAAGAAAAGTATGTTGCTGCAAGGCTTCAACTTTTATTGACCAATTACCACAAGCACAGCAATTTACAGCAGCAGCACAGTCCATGTTTAAAGTTCACTAGGGCTACAGCTCCACCATCCATAAAAATAATTTATACCTCTGTGAATACCACTGGCATTTTTTTTTCCCCCTCAGCTTAACAAAGGAAGATAGGATGAGCACAAGGTGCCTTCTGCCTACCTACAGGCAAGCTTTGAGGGGCGGCTGGGGTGGGGAGGTGGATGGGGATATCCAGGTGGAGGCTCCACTGGTGCTCCCGCAGGCCGCACTGGGCTGTGCCGTTGCCCCCTTGCATCCCTCCGGTGTCTGTAACCTGCAGGCTTTAATTGCATGCCACTACTGTCAAAATAGTTGTTTTATGGGAAGATGGGAAGTGCTTGTGTTTCGGTGCAAGTGCCCTTTGCCGTTTAGTTTAAAATAGGTGCTATGAGGTGCTGAGAGATTGTGGCTTAGTTGAGGGGTGGGTGTGTGTGTTGGTACTTGGCGTGCAACAGGTGGGGTCTGTTGCCAAAAGGAGGTGCGTGTCCCCTGTGTCCGTGGGTGTAAGACAGGCTCCTGCTATATTGCGATGTCGTCAAATAGGTAGCTTTCCTGGAACGCTTTGGGAAAGAACACTAAAGAGCTGGGGATTACAGTGACACTGCTGAGCAAAAAGCCTCAATCTTTGTGTGCCTTGCTGCTTAACAACAGAGAAATAATAATATCTAGCTTTGTAATACTTAAAAGAAGGTTTGGTTCATTTTAAACCATTTAAAGTTGTTCTGTTGACAGGTAGTATTTCAGACTTTTGGCAGAAAAGTGTAGTGTTTGTAAAGGCTTTACATTTTCTTGCATTTCAGATCGCCTTTATTTTGCAATTCTTTGCCAAAAACCAAAGAGTGGAGCTGCAAATACCCATTATTTCTGCATAGATGATGAATTTGTATATGAGAAGTAAGTACAGACCTATTTTTTCCTGTTTTTTTACAGAAATAAATTAGTCAGAAGAAAAGCAACGAGGAACCAGTCTAATTGACATTCTGTTTTCTAAACATAGCTGAGGGAAGCATACCATTCCCGAACTAATTACACGAATTTGGTCCTCTCAGACTTATCTGCCGTGATGATTTATATGTCTTAGAATGGTTTCTTGGCTTCCCGTCAGGATTTCTTAAAAATCTTTTCAAAGCAGAAGCTTTCATTGTGCCCATTCTTGTCAGAAGACACAGGATCATGACGCAACAATATGTATTCAGAAGTGCACGCTGGACTGCCAAGCTGAAGGGGATGTCTTTGATTGCTCAAGTATTAAGTGGAATGTCTAAACTTCCTAAAATAAGAGGAAAAAACTGGCAAAATCAGTTCAAGCCTTTATGAGCTGACAATGGCTATATTATTTCCCCTGTAGTGTAAACAGTGTATGCCTTTGTATGTGAACTGGAATGTTGGTAGTTCTTTAAATATTTTTGACTAAGGGTGTGCTTACTGTTTTTTAAAGTACTAATCGGTCTTTGTGTTCACTTTTCTCCAGTGATGTTAATTGCCTTTTTTTAAAGTACAACTTTTGGGTTGCTCTTAAAATAGAGTTTCTAAACTAGTCTCACAGAGTGATACAGTAGTGAGAATTTTTCAACCCTTGAGTATTCCAGTTTGGTTTTGAGTGGTGGTGTCTGGAAAACAAAAAATTTTAGTCCCTGTTTAAAGATGACAAAACTGTTTCCTCCAACAAAATAGTATGTATGTAAGAAGGCATTAATGTTTTTAGAATGATAAGCATATATCACACATATTTTATTATTCCTTGCTTTGTGCTTCTGATTAAAAAGAAAAAAGCATTTGCAGACATCATGTATGCTTTTTCCCCTTTCTCCTACCAGCTTCTATGCAGACTTTGGACCACTCAATCTGGCAATGGTCTACAGATACTGCTGCAAGCTAAATAAGAAATTAAAGGTAACACTTGGGTTTTTTTATTCAATATTCTTGACTTTTTAAAGAGCAAAACCAAACAGGCCAAAAGTTCTTTGTTAGGGTGCTTTTCTGGGTTCCTAATCCAGCTAACTTTTGAACAGAAATGTATAAATGCTAAATTTTGTCAAGGTGAATTTAGGGGGGAGGAGGAGGAGCATCAGGAGAGAAAAACCACTTCTAAGAATCAGAAGGTGCAGCATCATGGCAGTAACTGATGTTAAGCTCCTAAAAGATGATTTGCTAAATGGGTGTGGACTTTAAATGAAAAGCTGCCCTCCTGAAATTCAGTCTCCTTGGCAATCTGCCAGTAGTGAGTGAGCTTGGGGGTGCAATGCAACACATTTTCATTTGAGGTGGTTTTTATTTGACTTGGGCTTCTCTTCTGGTTCTGACATTTCTGTGGTAAGAAGCAACATTTGATCTTTGATAGCGTTTATGACATAGTCCTGAGGGAGACTACCGTGTTCCTACTGCAGATTATCTTCTCTAAAGGGTGCTCAGTATTTTTGGGATTGGGTTTTTGATAAAGCATAGTGTCTTTAAAACAGAGAGTTTCCATATTAATTAACATGAATGACTTCAAATTAGTTGACTTCTAACAGATGTTGGAGTATAAAACCTGTTAGGCAGATAAAAAAGCTTATTAGCATTAATGTGAATCACAGTTTGCCTCTTCAAAACTGCTTAGATCTTGAAACTGCCACTGAACTCTGAAAATTGGGAAGTATGCAGAACATTATAGTTTAACAGAGATTTTTTTTTTTTTCGTTCCTTGATGTCTGTCACTGTTATTAGTTTGCATAATTCAGACTTGCATTGTCCCTGTGACACTACGAACAAGTTTGCTAGAGACAAGTTTCTCTGATTTTTGCTTACAGGATGCTCTGAAGCAACACAAGTTTATATTTTAATCCCTTTGAATATTGGTTTTGGTATTGGAGAGGCGCGTTAGGATTGCTGAGAACATACTACTGCTAGTGATCTGGGGTGTATTTGTCTTGAGTGTATTGAATACAGCAACGTCTGGGCAAATAATGTTGCTATTTAAATAGTGACATTTTATGGTAGCTTATCAGTTGATCAAAGTATAAAATTTCAAGAGCACCAAAATTTGTTTCAAGGGCCAGTCAGGGGATAGTTTTTGCTGCGACCACAAATGTGTGTCCTTTCCATTAGCAATGCCATTCCACTCCCTTTCTAAGATAATTGGAGACACTATATTTTAAAAAGTTATTTATGTTGAAGATTAGAAATACTTTCAAAATATTTTATCTGAGCATATATTTTCCAGTGGTTCTGATCCTCAGAAACAGCTACTAGTTTATTTATTTAGAGTGAGGTTTTCTTTAAGAATAAAAGAAGTCTAAATTCTGTTTTCAAAACCATGGGCAACTTTAACATGTTCGTGATGTTCTTGAGAATGGCACTGTGTATTTACATCTCACAAATGCCTGTCTATTACATAAGGCTGAAAGTCGAAGTAGTAAATGCATTCAAGGAGTGAAAGAACGATTACTGTAATTTGTATCAGAAATTATTAACACTGGATACTGAGAAGAATACTGGAACAATCTAGGTAGGGATGCAACAGAGTCTTCCAAAGATTTTGAGGGACTGGACTACAGTATACTTCGTTCATCTGAGGTGGAGGCTGAAAGTAGGTGAACAGGCCCTTGCGTTCCTCTAATTTTTTAAAAGAAGGCATGAAAAGTCTAAAATGCAGAATCATAATCTTGTTAATTTCTCGATACAGTCATTTTCATTGATAAGGAAGAAAATAATTCATTATACTGGCTTTGATCAGAAAAAACAAGCAAATGCTGCATTCCTCATAGGCTCCTACGCAGTAAGTATTTACATTTTCACATTACATCAGATTGATATATGTGTTCATTTTTTCATACTCAATTCTTAAAACAGCAACGTAAAACCAATTCTTTTCTCTTGAATGATCTTCCTACTAATGTATTCTATAGTAAGGTACCACATACAAAGACAGTTTTTAAAGTCTAGCAAGTACGTGAATTAAGTTGTATGAGTTTATTTTTTTTCTTCTCTACTGCAATCTGTGCTCCTAAGAGATAAGAATGCCACTGAAAAAGAATCTTAATTAATATTTTAATTTAGAAAAAAAATGACTGCTTCTTGATGTTTTTCCTTTCCCCCACCCACACATGGTCTCTTTTTTCTTTTTTTAAAATAGAGAAATATTATCTTGCATGAAGTACAGTATGTAATTTCTCATTGCATGCATGTTTAAATAGACCTTTTCTTCCCCAGCTGCTACTTTCCTAATGCAAGGCGATCTCTTCAGTTAACCTAGGAGGAGTGAGATTGTGTGGTAGGCTTAGAGCTGGTATAAAGCATGAGAATATACAAGGTGGCTGAAAATGTACTGAGCCAGGTACCTGACTGCGCAGGAGAAATTGACTGGCTTTACATCACAACTGCATCTGAAGAATCAGTGTTAGGTACATAGAAGTGTAGTTGAGGAATAAAATGCTGAATGCTTCAGAATGAAAGATGTGATGTACCATATTCATGTTCTGTTTTGACTTGTAACACACCTTGATTGTAACCATCTCTCATGTTTACTGAGGAATAAAATCAAGTGGGAACCTATGCGTACCTTGATGTTGGAGATTTGAGGGGTCAGAGTTCATGTAGCCTGAGGTCATTCCTATTTTTAGTTGCAAGGCTGTACAGTTCTTGCTGTGATGCTGGCAGTCTCATTGCTGCCTCTCTACATCATGCAGGACGTCTGTTTCCTGCTTCACAGTGTTTCTGTGTTGTCTATTTCCTACAATACTTATTAGAAATTAAAAACTAGATTTCAAAATGTGTCACTCCTGGTATTTGAAACATGTGCTCAGGAATGTTGCTGTTGACCTTTGTATTCTTAAAACACATGGAAACCAGCAACATGAGTTACTAAACTTGTTGCAGTTAAGGCATTACCTTGACAAAACAGCTGCAACTTTTAGGAAAACTGCTTATTCCTAGTGACTTGATCATAACAGAGGCTCAGAAAGCGAGAATGGACTGGCTTCAGTTATCAGCCGTTGTTTGGAAGGAAATGGGTTTTGTTTTTCCCTAAGCTTTTGTTCTGAATACATGTAATAGTATTGTGCACCACAGAATCTGACATTTGGAGCAGAATCCACAGTAGGGAAAGTTAACTAACATCAAAACAATCCGATACAAGAAGTGCATAGTGAAGCGCTATGTGGGCATCAGTCCCTTCCTTGATTGGGGGGGTGTCTGTCTTGCATAATCACAAGTCCTAGATGGTAGCTCAAGCTAGATTCTGATTTTCTTTCCACTGCAACAGACTTTAGCTTTGATACTGCTTTTTCTATGCAGTAGGGTACAGGTTCTTCACAGATTCCTGTGGGAGGGATTCCAGTGAAGGAAGATCACAGAAGAAGGACTGTGTCCCTGAGGCTTACTTTTTCCCCTGGCACCCTTTGATGATCTTTCATGAAGGGGCAGGCTTAATCACAGCGCTGACTGCTGAACTGTTCAGACATACACATCCCACATTTCTGCTTTCTGCAGGGACAATTGGATTGCCCTCTATGGGGCAAGCAATGGTATAGGATCTGTTCAGAATGCATGATAAATGTATGTCTATAAGCATATTTCCTGATTGAAAGGAAATACGTTGAAACCTTCTTATTTTAAACATATGTAGGCTTAAGTATCCACCTACTTTTCAGTTCAGAGTGCTTTGCTTTTTGATGAAGAAGGATCCATCCAGCTATCAGTCGAAACTTTAAGAAGCTTTTCTGTAATCAGACTGTATCCTGTTGGTAATGCTCTTTGCTGCTTGAACTGGGTATCATCATTTAATTTCTGATCCCTTACATTGTAAGTGGTAGGTTGCCACTGTATTTTGTTTTCTGTGGGTTAAATGTGTTTCCTTGTTTGATTTTGGTTTTTTTAGCTTCATGGTTTACCTTAGTTTGAGGAACTGTGTGGCAGTGCATCAGGTTGGAGGAGTTCAGGTGGGAAAAGCAAGGAAATAGAAAGAGAAAGTTACCTTTGCAGAGTTAGTCATGAAAATAGTGCTTGTCTGCATGTGCTGTAAGGCCTTTGATAATTTAGCATAGTTTGGGGTGCAAGGTGCTTTGCAGATGCAGGTGCTCTGGGTTACTTGTTAGGAATAACAGGCTGCAACGTTTTCAGGAATAGCACAGTCACAATTAGTGTGCTTTATGGTTTTGTTAGTGTTTTTTTGTGTGTGTGTGGTTTTGTTTTTTTTTTTTAAAGCACAGCCACATTTTAACAGATTAAGCTATAATGAACTGTACATAACTAGTTCTCTTCTGGAACTTGTGTGTCCTTGTAAACATTGAATATTTTTATGCTATCAACTTCCAAGCCTGTCATTTTAATGGCTTGTTGACCTTAAATTCGTATACTTAAACAGAGTATTATTTAACTTCTGCTTAAAGGAGTTGGGATATATTAGCATGATTTATCATTCAGCATCTTTTGTTTAAATATATATCGTGTTGGGGGTACGCTCATTTTGACTACTAAGGCAATCATGAAAGTCTTCATTAACTATGGTGAAGTGTAAGGGCAGCTGTTAGGTTTACAAACAAAGTCTGTTCCCAGTCTTTTCTTCACAGTTGGTGTGTTTTAATGTTTCACCCCCCCTTTCATCTAACTTGTCTTTCTTTCCTCTTCAGTGGAGATAGTTTCTGAACTCTCCAGGGCTACACACTTCTTTATCCCCACTCCTGCATCTGCTGCTTCCTTCCAGGTGTACTTTGATGTGACAGCAGAGCCTAACTCAAGCTACAGGGCTCTTCAGTATAACATGGCCTTAAAAGTGAAGAACAAAGTTTTCAGATAAAGTGTTATATGTGTAGTTTTAGAATAAAATATGAATTTTTAGAGTAAATCTTAACAATTTAGATCTTAATATCTTTATTGTTCATCTTCCATCTATTTTAATTCTGTACTTTGTTTCATTTTTACAGATTATATACTGCATAATGGAGATAATATTCTTCTGTGTAGATTAGCATAAAATTGGCATGTTCAGCCACATGAAGGGTAGCCAGAATTTTGTGGGGGGGGTTGAATGTTTACACTTTATATGGGTGGAGGGGGTGAGGGGAAAGAAGGGAGGGGGATGAAAAAACCCTGTGTTCTTCACCTTTTAAAGAAAAATTGCTTTTCCTTGGAAGCTATCTGCACTGTTCAGGCCTTACTACTCTACCAAAGCAGCAGTGATCTTCTGAGTTGATCTCTACAGTGGCTTCTCTTGATTTTCGCCAGGACTTGGCTGTGGGTGAGGAAAGTCTGCTTCTTCCATCTTTGCTCCTTCTATATTAAGAAAGAAAATGTACCCTCTGTGCCCTGTCCACCCAATTCCCAAGCTCCCCCCTCTCCCCTTGACTGCATTAACTTGGTAACAGTGTTTTTTTTCTCAGGCCTGGCACTAATTATGTACTTGGAGGCTGACCCTCCGAGGGTACCGCCCCATGAACTGCTGTAATTCAGGTCATCTTCTCCAGGACTCATCTCTGTACTTTGTCTATTTTCCCATCTTCTTTCTTCAGGGTAAGCAGCGTTTCCTTCAACCATTCTGATCCGTAGTACTGTTTTTTTGCCTTTTCAATTTGTTAGTGTCCTTCCTAGCTGTGGACCTAATGCTGGGTAGAAGCTGGAGGTTGCAGAAGCAATTAGCACCCTTCTGTGTGATGTTGAACTGCTCTGTTCTTACGTTGACATTTGCAGAATTATCTCTGGGTAAGCCATGGGAAAGCAGGGAAACCTGTTTGTTTAGTGGTCGGGAAGGAGTGGTGGTAAATAGGTAACTGTGGCAGCACTCAAATTACAGGTGGGTAAACTGTGTTTACCCTCAGTAGCGTTTCGGTGAGAGGCGCTTGTGCTTGACAAGTGAGTGGCAGAGATGAGATGGACAAAGCACTGTCCTTTAATTTAAGCAGAAGTTGCTTCGGGTCTTTTTTGCTTTCTCTGTGTTTGTGTCCTCTAAAAAGCTACGTTCTCTGAACTGTATTTGGGAAATCGTGATTAGCCTTCATGACAGCAGCTTTTCCTACTGTTTGTTTGTACTAGGTTCTTCCTCACAATGTTCTTACCAGACTGCTTGTTTCATAGGAGAACAGGGGTTGCTCTTTGTGGGTCCCTCACAATAGTACTAGCTTGCTTTCTTAGCTGGCTAAGTACTGATGTGCCCAGCCCAGCCAGTTCCCACCTAATAGGATTTTCTACTCCTCTCCTCCTCTGTTTAAAAGGTAATTGGAGGTTTCTTGCTTTTGTTTATGATTAGCAGAGAGAGCTGCTAGAGACAGGCAGTTATTCCCTCTCTGCCACTTTTGTTCACTTAATGGCTGTGTTTCTGCTAATGAAGGGACTGTTGGTCACGTGCATTTCTTCAGCACACCACAAATCCATACAGGAAGCTTTTGATTCTGTTATATTTCTATTTTAATTTTGCTGTATTTGACCTTTTCTTCTAAGGAATATTGCTGGAAAAACTAATGTATTAACTGACTAGTATATCCAGTGGAGGTTTTAATGAAATAAAGTTCTTTGAAGTTATAGCAAAATTACACGTGTGTGAGCTTGTGTTTGAGTCCAGTCACACACAGTAGTTATTTGTATTTGCTCAAAATACATGGGTTGTGATTATTTGCAGTGTATAGCAGTTCAGGCTATTTTGGGTGAGTGTCATTTTTGGAACATAGTTGTATCTCATGAAATTTGCTTGTAAGCAGCTTTGAAATGAATGATTTAATTATTTCCTTGATTTTTAGTCAGTAGGGTTGGTAAAATGTATGATTTAGATAGCAACCGTAAGTAGATTTTGCAGTTAAGGATGAGCAGGAGGGTGAACTTGATTTCACTAAGCACATCATAGATGTGAATTTAAAGTGCTATTTACAGACTTGAGTTGATAGTTTCTAACAGTACAGCATATTTAAATATCCTATTTAATTTTCCTGCAAAACCAATAAGTTATGTCATAGGTGATTATTATCAAACATGGTTTTGTCTTGCGTGCAGCATTACTATTTCACTTGACGATCCCATGTATTGAAGATTAAGGTGCCTTTTGAACCAGAGCTTCATTTCGTTTTCTACCAGAACACTTTTCGTCCTATTGTGAATACCATTTTCATGGTTGTAACGCTAATCTAGGAAAACTTTGTTTAAAAAATAGGGCTGATTTGAAAACACTGATATGAATCAGGCAATAACATGGCTTGCTAAAAGAGCTTTCATTCTATGGTTGATTTTAAATGCTCATAAATAAAGACTGGGTTACCTGGCCCTGCAAGCCCTTCTGTTTCATTCAGTGAATACTATAGTGGCTGTTTGACTAACCAGCAGTGTTGGCAGGAGCAGTGCTTGAGTGCACCTTTCCCACTACTCAACGCTTGGATGGTTCTTGACCATTCACAGAGCTGCCTGCAGTCCCTTAATTAGAAACAGATGTCCTAAATGAAAAGGATGATTAGAGCAATGTTAATGGTTCAACTGCTAATTGCAAATTTCTGGCTGTATTTGAAGTTCAGTAGCATTTTTTTTTTTATGCATAAAGAAAGCAAATTTCTAAATTGTTGGTATGCAAGTGATCACATAGTGTGATAAAATGCTATGTTATTTTGACTTGAAAGACGTCAGCTCCTTATGGTAACAATTGTCCTGAAAGGTATTTATGTAAAAGACTTGTAAAGGACTTCAAGAGCTTTTCCATGTGTATTTGTGTGTNACCTTAAACTTTTTAATCTTAAGAAAACAACTTTATTTCTGAAAGTTTCTATCATCTTAGAAGGCATGGCAGAAACATAACATAAAATCAGCATCTGGACAAATGGGTTTCAGCGGCTGTATATTTTGATTTCTAGAGGTTATGTCTTTTCTCATTTCCCCTCTTTCCTCCAGTAAATACCTCATGAATTTAGAAATAGATGTTTTGCTGTTCATCAGATCAACACTTCCATTCTCTTCCTTTCTGAGATTTCAGTTCTGCTCACTGCCTTAGAAAGTCCTTCTCTCTTTCAACACTTCTGGCTACTACATCTCTAATCACTTTTACTTTCTCTCTGTCATTTACTAGCTTTCTTTAGTCCTTTGTTCACCCACATCATTCCAATTAAATTGTTCATCTTTAAGGCTTTAGCAGCCTCCTTCTGGTCAGAAACAGTATTATGTAGTTATATATATATATAGTTATACGTATAGTTATATATAAATCTGTATTGCAGTTTCAGTTTGTGTCAGGAGTGTATTTTTGAAGTGAATCTTTCACTAAACCGTGCTCGTTGCATTTTGGTTCACTTCATGGAGCAGTCTAGGAGCAATCCCAGTAAGTAATGGGTATTCAGTCCACAGGAATAGCTGTGAAGTTTAAAGGCTGCTGGAAGTGTATAGTGCAGGTGTCAGATCTTCAGTGCTGGCTCTCAGTCTATAGATACATTTCTGCTGATGCATCAACTTCCTAATGCAGATGGGGCCTCTGCTGCCTTGGCGTCTGTTGCTTCCCTGGGTTTTGCTGCTCTTTCCCTGATCCTTTCAGTCTTAACTTGTTTCCATATCCAGAATTTGGTTCACCCACAGCCTGAACCCAGGCTCACCCTCGTTCAGCCTCTATCCAGCTTTGCTTGCATCCAAGATTTCCAGCTGGGTACTCTCTTACGGTTTTAAGCTGTGACAGAAACTGATCCTGTCTCCCTTTTAACTGTCCCAGCTTCCTGTGTTGTGTTACTGCCAGGATACTTTCCTTGTGAAGTAAGTATCTGTTTATAGTCTTTCCCGTTCTGTGTGGAGACTGAATGCCATTCTTCCCTTTTGAAGCACACCATGCCATTGCACCTGTCCAGATTACTCTCATGCTAACCTAATTTTTTTTGTAAGCCACTTTTCATTGAGAACACCATCTGGCTGTTTCATCAACTGCTGTCTCTGCAACTGTTCACATGTTGTATCTCGTGTTTAGTAGTATCACAGCTGAAGTGCAGCAGGATCTCTCTTTATTTCAGAAAATTTTGAGAAATCCAACTTGGAGAGCTTCCTTCTTCAGTGTATATACTGTATATTGCTTCAGTTGTACAGAAAGTACTGTGTATTTTGAAAAATGCCATCTTCTTGCGGTGTGCTATTTGTATATACTAAACAATGGTAGACATTGGATTTTTGTGTCAATATCAGGTTGGCTTTTTTTAAAATGTCCTTGTATATAGCGAGTGTTCATATGCAAATCCATACACATGTGCATGTATGTTAAAAAGGTGTTTCTAGCAACTTCACTAGTAATGTAATTTCAGAAGTTGGATCCGTGCTTAAGAGGTAACATGTTTCAGTATACTGTAACGTTATTTAGACTTATTTTAATACAACCATTAAAGTTATGGGAAAAAAATTGCCTCTTGCAGCTGTTGCACTTGCAAACAAATGCTTCTGCATTGAAGCTTGTTTTCTTTAAGAAGCTGGTAAAAGCTCATCTGAGATACGGGAGAAATCCTTGGTCTTTCTGAGCTACCTGTGCTTACAGTATTAGCTAGTATTAGCTGCATTTCTGTTTGCCTGTTGTACAGGCAGTACTCTGTATGGTACGCAGCCTTACAGCACTGAATCCCAAGTTTTTTCCAGGTGACTCATTTCTGGCTAGAAACTGTGTTTCTATTGCTTAATTACCTTCTGTTTGCTAATGCCATTTCCTGTCTCTGGTTTGTAAGTTTTTCTGGGGCAGGGCTCTTTTTCTGATAAGCAAGCAGTGCTAGATTTATGTGGTTGCTAGCAATATGTGTTCTCACACCCCCTTCCCCCCCACCCCCCCATGCAGTTTTCATTACTTGACCAAACTACTTAAGACAGATGTTTTTTTCTTTGGTTTTTTTAATTGCACAGGAAGAATGCTCAGAAAATCCTTCACATGTAATCAAATTGGAGGAAAAATTAAAGGGGTCACCTGTTTCCATGTATGTTTTATCTGTCTGTTTAGGACATGTTTCAAGCTGGGTTTGTTTTGTGGGTTTTGTGGGTTTTTTTTAGCAACATCTGTTCCACCACCTATTCTCACCTCACAAGAGTGTGTGTGGAGAGAGGATGTTGAGGGTATGCTAAGCCATTTGTTCAAACCAGATTTGCAGCATCATCAAAGAAATTTGAAAGGCAATGCCAACTTTTAAAAGAAAAAAAAGTCAAAAGCAACAGAAATAAAAAATGCCATGCTTAGTTTTTTGGGGGGATTTTTAATTAGAATTCTTACATTCAAAAAACCTCTTAAGAAAAAAGGTCATTAATATAAGAGAGGTAAATAATTTTACTGAATGTTAATGAAAAAAAAACTTTCTGTAGTGTGTTAAAGCTTAGTTAGTGCATTTTAAAAAAAAAAAAAAAATTACTAACCTGAAATTACTGAATATTGACCTGTTAATTACAGCTTGTTATTAACATTTGTTATCTCCTGGCTGTGCTGGGGATGGTGTTTGATGCTATTGGAAAACATGATTTGCGTAAAAGATGAGTTTTATGGTATTCTTTGAGGACAGTTTAGTGTTAGAGACTATGCAAGAGGGATCACGCGTGTTGTGATGGAAGACCATATGGTATTTGTCATGAGTTTGTCCTTTGTGTATTCTGAGTGTGTTTGACAGTAGAAAATTTAGTACATAGTGCTTCAAGTATGTTACTTCATTCTGTTCTTAGGATTTTGCTTCTGAAGCTACAGATTTATTTTTTTTTCTTTTATGGCATCTGGATTCAGTTACTGGATACTGCCTCACCAGTGCAAAGGAGAAAGTACAGGCTTTGGAATAATGCTAATGTACTGTTGTAAGAAAATCAAAACATACACGAATTACTGTTTTAGTCTTGTCTGCTGAGTGTACGCACTGATTTGTAGAGCAGATGATTCATAGCTTTGCTTATATCTCTGTGGCTTTTTGTGTTTTGATTTACATCTTAAAAGCTTAATTAAAAAAAATAAAATCTAGAGTGGTCCAGTGGAGTTGCTGTAGAAACATGCAAGAATCCAGAGGGACAGAAGACTCTTTATTGTAGCCTACAGCTGAACAACTTCTGCACAAATCTATAAATTTCATTAAAAAATATATATCCTCTAGGTTGACCAGTATTTTGTATTTTTATGTAAGTTTTATTGTTGCAGACTTGCATACATTTGTTCTTGATGCCACTCTTTCCCAGAACTTTTGAGCTCTGTGATAATTCATTATACCTACTGTAGTAAACAATGACTTGAAATCATTAATACCAATCTTAAAATAATCTTTTTCTTTTTTGTCCTTTTCCACAAAAATAGATAATATACCTGAGAGAATCTCCAGAAGATGTGTACAGGCTTATATTGGCTGGAAGCATTTCGTATCTTCCTTTCAGGTAAATAACAGGTTGTTAGAACTTCCTGTACCTTGATGTTTTGAAGAAGAATTTATAATTGATGCTGCATTTAGCAGTATCAGTTCGGGGGTGGGGATGATGATGAAGTTTTAACACATGAGGCATTCACTGTTTGAGCTTTAAGTGCAGACTGCTGAACAGGGATGTTAGCAGCTGGTAGTGAAGTGTTACTGACAGAAGGTGAAGTAGCACCTTAGCAGACATGCTACTTTGAATGAGCTTTTGTTGAGCTTTTTGATCTACATTGCTTCTCACTTGGCAGTCTGTTTTTTTGCCCGTAGTTGATAGTTAAACGTATCAAAATATCTGTCATTCATCACAAGTGGCTTGTAATGCTTCTAGCAGTCCATTTTTCCCACTTGTTGAATGTATGCAGTAACCTGCAAATACTGTTCTGTGCATAAAGAATGCTTAGCTAACCTCCTATGATTTAGTGTAACTTTAAAGTGTGTCTTTTTACCAATGAGGAAATGTGTAAAACCATTGGTTCATGGTTGCTGGACCCTGAGGGAACGTAATCCTAGCTGTTTCAGACCACAGACTTCTCTTTGTAGTGTATGCTGTGCTGCTTAAAGTAGCATATAAAGTCGATCTGATGTGCAGACGAACAACTTCTTCATTTCTTCCAAATAAAAGTTGGATTAAACTAACATTATATGGGCTGCCACAATGTGCAGAAAAGAATGTCCAAAAAGTGCTTAGGAGGCAAGTTTACTGTCCAAATATATTGTTATTGTTATGGGGTGATTAATTTAAGTCCATGCTTGTTTATGTTTTCTAGCTGTCTTGACAAGAGACGGGCTTTTGATGATTTGAATTTATATTACTTTCCCCCTGCCACCACCAAAATATAATGGTGTAGTAGCATCTGTCTTTATTTGCATACTTCCATTATCCCATTTCTCACTTTTAAATTCCATTTTTATATTCCCAGAAGAACAAAAGTCCTCCTTAGGAAGACTGTAAGGTTTGTTTCTAAATATCAAGGTGCATGTGGGTGATGGAGGTAGTAGCTTTTCACTCAGGTAATGTATCCTGCCCAAATTCCCAGACCATGGCTTCAATAGCGCTACTGAAAGAAATACGAAGATGTGTTATATATAAGACTTACAGAGAGATGACTTCTGCAGACATGCGCAGCCTCTTGAATAAAGAATGTAGTCTGCTGTAGTGTCTGCAAACTTTAGCATTTTCTTGAGTTTACTAGTGCAACTAAACCTGGTGCAAATAAAGGAATTCAGATTGCATTCATCAACTGAGGTGTTGGACTGGGCTCTGTTCCTTTAAAATATTCTTAATCTCTGCAAAAAACAGTACCTTCCCATAGAATAATAAAAAGTCAATCAGGTCATCATTGACACTGAAACCTTTGTTAGCAGGATGCAAAGAGTTTAATTTTTTGCTTACAGAATCACAGTGAGGTTGGAAAGGACCTCTGGAGGTTATCCGGTCCAACATCACTGCTCAAGCAGGGACACCTAGAGCCGGTTGCCCAGGACCACATCTAGATGGCTTTTGAATGTCTCCAAGGATGGAGACGCCACAGCCTCTCACAGCAACCTGTGCCAATGCTTAGTCACACTCAGAGTGAAAAAGTGGTTCCTGATGTTCAGAGGGAACCTCCAGTGTTTCAGTTTGTGCCCATTGTCTCTGATTCTGTCACTAGTCACTACCGAAAGGGCCTGACTCTGTTGTCTTTGCACTTTTCCTTTGGGTATTTGCATATATTAATGAGGTCCCCCTGCAAGCCTTCTCCTCTCCAGGCTGAACAGTCTCAGCATCCTCAGCGTCTCCATCTATATGAGATGCTTCAGTCCCATAATCATCTTTGTGGCCCTTTGCTGGACTCTCTCTGCTGTGTCCATACCTCTCTTGCACTGAGGAGCTCAAAACTGGGCACAGTACTCCAGATGTGGCCTCACTAGTGCTGAGGAGAGGGGAAAGATTACTGCCCTCAACCTGCTGGCAATACTTTATCTAATGTTGTGGGTGACATTTGCTTTCCTCTAGTCTTCAGGAATTTCTCCCACTTGCCATGATTGATCAGAGATTATTGAGAGTGGCCTTGCAGTGACATCAGCCAGCTCCCTCAGCACTCATGTGTGCACCCCATCAGGGCCATGGACCTAGGTATGTCCAGTTGCAGAGTTATTCCTTGACCTGATCTCCTTCCACTGAGGAAGTGGATCCATCTTCCTTACTCCAGCCTTTCCAGCTGGTTTCTGGGGCCTGGGATTCCTAAAGGCTGGTCTTGCTAGTAAAGACTAAGGCAAAGGCAGCATTCAGTACCTCAACCTTTTCTATGTCCTGTGTAACCAGGTCCCCTGTCTCATTGAGCAATAGGTCCACATCTTCCTTAGTCTTCCTTTTGTTGCCTGTGTACTTATAGAAGCCCTTCACGTTTTCTTTGACATCCCTGGCGAGATTCAGTTCCATTTGGGCTTTAACTTTACTAACTTCATTCCTGGATGCTCAGACAGTGTTTCCATATTCCTCTCAGGTTACCTGTCCTTGCTTCCACCCTCTGTATTCTTCCATTTTGTGTCTGAGTTTGGCTAGGAGTTCCTTGTTCATCCACGCAGGCCTCTTGGCATTTTTGGCTGCTTCATATTCATTAGGATGAATTGCTCTTAAGCTTGAAGGGCGTGATCTTTGAATATTAACCAGCATTCTTGAGCCTCTCTTTTCCCCGGGGCCTTATCCCATGAGACTCTTCCAAACAGATCTTTGAAGAGGCCCAAGTCTGCTCTCCTGAAGTCTAGGGTTGTCAGCTTGGTTTTCACCCTCCTCCCTGCCCTCAGGATCCTGAACTCCACTATCTCATAGTCACTGCAGCCAAGGCAGTGAGCACCTCCTTGTTGGTGAGTGTGAGCAGAGCACTGTTCCTCATTGGCATTTCTATCACTTGGGGGAGGAAGTTGTCACCAGTTCACTGCAGGAGCCTTCTGGATTGCTTATGTCTTGCTGTGTTGTTCCTCCAACGGATATCTGTGTGGTTGAAATTCCCTATGAGCACCACAGCCTGCGAATGTGAGGCTGCTCCTATCTGGTTGTAGAGGGCCTGATCCACTTGTTCTTCCTGGTCAGGTGGTCTCACAGACACCCACTACAGTGTCACCTTTACCTGTCGTCTCTTTTACCTGAATGGGATTCTGTTATTTCCTTTTCCTGCTGATTTTTTTCCCCCACTTTTCACACTGATTCATTAGGGAGGAAGAGGATACAAACAAATTGTAGAGGCAGCCATCCAGACTCTTCAGAAATTCTTCCTCCTCTTAGTTGAAATTTGAACATGATATTTTACTTTTTTGACATTAGTGATTCTCTGCTGATGAGGGCTGCATGATCTCAAAAGAAAGTGTTCTGCCAAGATACAATATTCTTTGATATAAATTCAGTTTAAATTTTTTTTTTTT
>VXBH01004339.1:289889-304430 GCA_013400035.1 Rynchops niger
ACAGCAAGTATGAACATTAAGTGCAGTACACAGGTGAAGTAGGAGCATCCTTATCATACTTTAATAATTAGGTAGATACTAGAACAAAAAAAGTACGTACAATTTGCAATCAAAACCACTGTGATTTTTGTTTTGGATTATCTATTAGAGGGCAGAGGTGAAAGGTTTTTTTGCTCTTTTTAGTTTCTAAATAACTGCAACGTCTATGATACCTTTTGATGCTGCCTTTTAAAAAGACCGTACTGCTGTTTTAAGAAGGCAAGTGAAGGCGGGAAATTATGTACTTGAGTGAAAATTGTGCTGTACGTAAGCAAAAACTTGATAATATGTTTCCACTGTTTTAAAGGTAGACAAAATTCTGATGCATGTAATTCATGACACCACTCAATGGTTGACAGGTTTAATAGCAGCAAACAGGAAACTGGAAAGGGCAGAATTGTATTTATGCAAGTGAATTTTTTCTTTGATTTTATGCTGACAAACCTTTCTGGTGCGATAATTCTAATCTTAAGATTTAAGATAAGGTTAATTCTTAAGTGTGCAAGTGTCTATATTTTAATCGTGGTTTATCCCTTCCCCACCTCCACTTATCCAGTACAGTGATGAAGATGAAACAAACTGTGTAACACAAGGGGATAAGCTTCGTGCTCTGAAAAGTAGAAGGCAGACAAAATCTCCAGCTGCGTCACCGCTAACGTAAGTCAGTTCCTGAATGTACAAATGCAAGAAATACTTTTATCCTCTTCTTTAAGCATACTTCCCTTTGCCCCCAAAGGTCTGTTGCCAAGGCTGCTTTTACTCATTTAAAACAATCATGAGATTTATCATTTCTCTGAAGGCTTAGTGAGTGCAAAGGAGGCAGGACAACTTGGTTAAAGAGCTGCATTACTCAATTTCTAGTTTTCTGCATTCTTTCTGATCCCAGTAGTCTGTGGTTTACAAGCTCCCATAGTATTTCTGAGTGCTTTACTTTTAGTTTAATCATAGATGTTCCCTTGTGTCTCCTGTCATAGTATAAAAATGGAAGAGCCTTACTCCGTTTGGTGGTGTTTGATTGGCTGAAATAAAGTAAGCATTTTTTGAAGTAAAGTCAGCTACCTAGAAAGAGTTGAAAGAATGTTTAGCTTCCTTTCATTTCCTCTTCCTTGGAGAGGAACTTTACCTAAATCTGTGGGCTTTTGGACAACAGCTGGTAGATCTGGAAGGCAGGGTGTAGCACTATTTCGGTAAATAAATTCAAAAGGAGTGCACTTCTGTCAGGGCACCTGGTATGCTAGTCTCTTTATTTTAGACAAGTACTGAAACACCGCCTGTAAAAGAAAGTTTGTAGTCATTGTTGCATCTGTTTTAGCTTGTAGCAACTGTAAGTAGAAAAACTTTCTGTCTGTCCTTAACTAAACAAGAGAATGCAAGACTTGCAAGACATACCTGTATCTCATTTGATTGCTAGGAAAGAAATGGTGACCCCTGGCTGTCGGATTTTTGCCAGTAATGCAGAACCAGAGTCACAGACCAAATGCAACTTGGCTTTTGTTGTGCTGTCTTTCTGTAGGGGATGCTGCTGCTAGCTGCTGGCCTTTTTTTTTTAAATTTTTTAATTTTTTTTTTTTTTTAAGACCGAACAGTGTCATCAAACTTCTTGAAAAAGTGAGAGGTACATACTAAGAATGTGCTGAAGGTAAAGGAGTATGTCTTTCGAAACTATCACAAATTGCTGTGTATGAATTCTGCTTTTGTTTTAAAAGATTCTCTTTTATTCATGCTCATTGTTTACACGGGCAATCACAGAAGAAACAACAGGTTCAGAACAAAACCTGTACCCAATTGACATTAAGAAAAACCCAAAACATATCACCTCAGTTAACCTCAAATAGGACAGTAAAAAACGGCTACCTTGCACCTCAGTTTCTAAGACACGTAGAGCCTTAGTTTCCGCTTCATAATATTTTTTCATAAAAGGTACTTTAAGTCACGTTGTAAAGGTTGTGAAGGATCTTGTTTATTGTATGTTCCGTGGAATGAATGTAGACTGTATGATAATCTGTTTAGAGCCGTTTTCTTAATATGCAGAAAGTTTATCAACTATTAAAGTATTATTCCATTCATGAAGCATTCTGCAGCATGACTGCTCTAATTAAAACTAGTTAGCTTGTACTTCTGTAGCATTAAAAAAATTTATCTAGAGTTTATAGTTGTTCTTTTATAGTGTGCGTTGTGGCACAGGGAGTTGGAATTTCCCTCCTCCTGTTCCCGTAAGTTATTTGTATGGTTTGCAGCTTGTATTGAAATAGTTTGGTGAGAAATGAATGTATAACTTCTTAAATTCTTTGTGTTGCTATTGTTAAATCAAAATATCACTAGGAATATTTAGCTGCCTTACCTGAGGCAGAAGTCTTCCATACTAGGAGAGGCATCAGTCTTTTTCCCTTTTAGTTCAGACTGTTAAAAACAATTAATCTTGCAGTGAAATAGATTAACTTTATCTAAGCAAACAGAAAGAAGCTTCTAATATATAGGTTTATTTCAGAGAAAAGAGAAAAAAAAAAAGGCAAAATAAGAGCACCAGAAGCTGGGACAATTACAGTCTTTGAGAGCTAGAGGCATTGCTTATGTTTAAGTCGCAAGGGATTTGTGTATAACATTTGTTAATGTTTATTAAGTTGGTTGTATAAACTCTTATGTTTGATGAATGGATACTTTGTATACAATTTTCTAATTAGCAATGTTCTGCACCTTTGGCAAAGGATTATGAATTAGCTTTTGCTACTTTGAACACAGAATATACCCCATCATCTCCGTGTGTACATTAGTTGTTTTTTCTTACAAACTGATCTGAATGAATACAGGCTCATCAAACTGCATAAGAGATGGCAGCAAGTGGTCAGAGGTGTACTGTTCCAGCATACGCTTATTTTTGAAAAAGTGATATAGACTTTCTTGGGAATAGATGACTGTAGTGAGGATTTCAGAAAATTTGTTTTGATTCCAGCAACATGTGGATACTATATTTGGCAATTTATCGTTGCATGGATTGTTACAGTCATAGAAAGTAAGAAAATGCTTGGCAAAGGTTGTAGAGCAATACGCTTTTGAAGAACTTGAAAGAAGCTAAAATGCACCGATAGCTTTTGCTTTTGAATTTTTGTTCATCTTTTCCTCCCCCTCCAACCCCTTTTTTAGATGGCTCCTAGCTATGCTGGTGTCTACACTGTGTAGCATTGTCATCTGGTGGATTGTATGTGGCTCCCTTCTGCCCAGCCTGCTATTCTGTCTAGATGGTTTAAGAACATAGTAACCATCAGGACCCCCTGAGAGAGAGCCACTGTGTAAGTGTCCCATTCCATTTATCTACAATACCTCACACTTCCTGTCTAGTATGTCTCATAAATGCATGTTTTCGTATCATGTTTCTTACTGGCTTTGTTGCAAGAGTAAATTTCACTGCTCTGGCTTTGTTGTATTTTTTGTATATATTGTCTGGAATAATTCAGTAATTTTTATGGCTGGCTTGCAATACAAAAAGGTGCAAAGCTTTTATAATAAGGATAATTCATAATTTTGAAGCCTTTCTTCTCTGCATGCTCCTGCAAATAAGCAAAACTATATTTGTAAAAAAGAAAAAGTGCTGCTGTAAAATATGATCCTATCATTTGCATATTGCAAATTAAGATGTTAGCTCCAGTTTTACTTTGAAATTCATGAATTTGCAAAGGAGATTAGTTTCCCAAAGGATGGTTTTATTCACATGAAATGCCAGGAATTAGAATTTGCTAGAAATGTCAGTTTCTTTTACTAAGACATTATAGTATTATATGCCATTAAGAAACAGTTAAACGGGACTTCTTTTTTCCTTTTTAACATAACAGAAGATGAGGCAGGTTGCAGTATTAGGTCAAGGCTCACTTGTTTACCCAGCCAGTCTGGCTTCATCTTCTTTCATTCTCAATTATTTTTTTATAGAGCTGTATGAGACTACTTAAATCCCTTCTTTCTGTTACTTGGATTCAGGAGCTGAGTAAAGCGTTAAAAACATGTTAGTTCCTTGAGTACAGTTTTCACTCTTTCTCCACGCTGCTTTTGTCAGAGTGGCTGCAGTGATTGCTGCTTCTTGCTTCCACTTAAAAAGTGCAATGTTTGCATCGAATGACAGCTTCCATCTTTTGCTTGTGACCGTGTCTCCCTGGAGCTGCTCCACCACATCCCCCCTCAAAGCTAAATGGTTACTTTGGGTGAATGCTTGAAACTCTGGTGTTCTTGGAAAGAAAAAATAGGTCAGAAAAAGTGGTTTTCACCAGAGTACTAAGTAAGAAAAGGCATTCTCTCCTGGCAGAACATTAAGGCAAGGAGTTTCTGTCTTTGTTACCTTGGGCCTTGCAACTTTTTGTCCACACTTTTAAAAAGCATGAGACTCTTTCTGCTAAAGTAAATGACCTAATAACTAAAGAATGAGAACTGGGGGACTTGTGAACAATTTAGTTATTCTATTAGCCTTAGCTGGGGTCATCTTAATATATTCTTTCTGGGGGAAAAAAAAACCCACAACAAACAAACAACTAACTAAAGATCACTTTAGCTGTTGGTTTTGTTTTATTTTTTTTTCATTGGTACCTAACTTTGTCTAAGAACAAACTTTAAATGGGAGGCTTATTTTCAAAGTTTTACACTGAATGTAGCAGTATTTCTTGTCTCAGCATTTTCCAGAAGTCAAACCTCAGATTTCTAAATGCAGTCTAAAAACCTAAACTCAGAACACTGGTTAAAAAAAAATGAAACAATCTGTCCTTTGTTTTCCTGTACTGTAAGATCAGTTTCACTCAACTGTCATCCTTTCTTTCTCTTATGGTTTCTGTGTTCTATCTAAAAACTTCTTTCCTAGAGGGAAAGAGAAAAGGCAGTTCGATGTGGGTAAATGTGTCACGATGCAAGCAATTAGGTTACTGGTGCTGCTGCCTCGAATGCAGGATTGACAATCACGCAGTGTTGGTTTATGTCTGGGAAAAGAAAAAACTTAAGCTTCTCTTAAAAGCTAGACTGGCATTCTCTACATTATGCAGCTAGTGTCCCTTGTGTTTTAAGAGATCAAATAATCAATCAGGATTGTGAACTACTGTGGGCTAGTCTGGCAGTCCTGTTGGCTGGAGCCCTGTAGACTGAAGAGTATCAGTCGCTTGTTGCCTGTCAATGACTTGGAACAGTGGTGGAGATCTCTGGCCTATTTTCCTAAAAGACATGAGGTGATGAAGGAGAACGCAATATTGCAGTTGACAGACCTCATAAAGCAGGTAGCCTTGGCAAGAATAAAATGCCCACCACAGGTCAGAGAAGACATGCTCCTGTCTCACTTCTCTTCCCCTCGTCCCTTCTTTGGATAATACAACAATTTTTCTTTTAAAAGAGATTGTTATGTGGATTGGTTTTTCTCCAAGATGTATTACCTTGCTGGCACTTCAGGTTTGGGGATTTTGTCTTGGGTTGTGAGGCTTGGGCTTTTGTGTCCTGATGCTGCACCTGTCCCTGCACTCAGCTGTGAGTTAAATGGTGAGAAAAAGTTGTGAACTATTTAAAAGATGGTGCTATTGACCCAAACACAGTTCCATTTAAGCAGATTTTTATTTGTTTAAAGGCCAATGTATTAGCTTGAATAAGAAAGTAGTATACAAACTAGTGTGGTGTTTGGGGAGTGTATTGGGTTCAGAACTACCAAGTGATGCGTCCATTACAGATTAACTGGGGATGAAAAATTCTTATGATATATGCATTACCTATTTTAGTAGCATGGCTATTACAGCATCCTGTAGCCTGTGTTCAGGAAAAATTAGGCTTTTTCTTTAAAAAAAAAAAAAAAAAATTACTATATTTCATTGAGTTAGAAAACCTTTGTGTACATTAGATGCGCTTTCTGCTGGTGTTCTGGAAGTGGTGGTTGTCACGTACAGCATGCCATACCATTTTACATGAACAGTTACAAAGCGGTTAGCTAGGTGTCCTGAGGATCTTATCCTTCTCCAATATAGTTTGGGAATGTTTTTTGGTGCTGAGATTTCCTCTACTGCGGCCTCATCACATTTCCTTTACAAAACCTATTTATTACACCTGCTGTCTAACGAGGCTGCTAGTCCAATTGTGTAAAATCAAAATTCTATACATTAAAGATAGTTTCTTCTCTTACCTTAAATGTCCAAGCAGTAGCATTCTAGTAAAAGCTCTGCTAGCACTGTTATTGCTTCTAAGCTGGCAGTTATTGGCCCCCAAGGCAACTCCAGGTGTGGAGTTGTAATACCATGTTGGACAATGGTGTAAATGAGACCTCGTCTGTTTCCCTTGAGGTGCTATCAACCTCGGAAGTCTAGAAATTTAGTCTGATTTAAACATGTTTGTCTGATCATTCAGGAAATGTTTTGTTCACAGGGATTTCAATCTTTACTCTTGGGTAGCCATATCTACTAGTAGATATCTAGTATATACTATATACACTATATATATACCCTATATCTAGTAGACGTACCCACTGAAGAGCAGATGATGTTAAATGTTCTACCATGCTCACAGCTGGCTCTGAGCTGATCCCATAAGCCAGCTCCTTCTCTGTCTACCCTTTGGTAGATACAGCAGTCTTAAGAGGATGATGGGGTTGATTTGGTTTTAAGGTGCAATTACATATCTTGGCTATTTTTTATGAGTCATGTTCCCATTTAAAACCTCTTATAGTTCTTTGTTTTGAACATATAAAATGAAATTCTGTGGGAAGTAAGGACTTAGCTATGATATGTTATAAAGATGAATATCTAAGCGTTTGTGCAAGATGATGTCTTAACACTCCATGGTGTTTCAGTTCATATTCAATAAGTATATGGGTCTAAGCCATGTATATTGTCCTGTTTTCTGAACTTTTGGTGTCTGGGAAGAATGGGCACCTTTCAGAGAGAGAATATAACCATTACATGACATTGCAATAACTTTCTTTCTTTTATATGTACATTACATACATTTTATACAGAGAGACACTGTATATTTAGAGAGAAAACATGATTTTTCCACATTTCTGTCTGCACTAATGAGCACTAATAAACGAACATGTACCATGATTTGGTCATGCGTATATTTCAGTGACTAAATGTTATAAGGTTAAGCCAGCTTTGTACCTTTCCGTTCAGTCCTGGAAGTTGCTAGTGGCACAGACAAAAGGAAAAATGCAAGTCTTTTTCACCACTGGTGTTATTTTTAGAGCTTAGTTGGAAGTGCTGTAGCCCAGATTTGTTCAGTTGTATGACAACTGTGGCACTGAAAAGAGAATTTTAAGCTTTAATGTTAGAACTTATTAGAAGTGGTTTACAAGCACAGTAGAAATTATGCAGTGAACTTACAGCTTTTGAACCTTTTCACTTTGGGTGTGCAAGAAAACAGGTTTCTGTTAGAAAAATGTGTTGTCTACAGAAGCATGATACATTGCTGAAGGTATCTGGTTTTTGGTTTTGGCCTCTCAAATAACTGATTCCTTTGACTTTGAATGTGTTGTGTTTACAGTACAATTTGCTTTGCGTTAGTACTTGTCATTACATTCTTTTGTCTTATCTCAGAGGAAGAGAAGACTGTTTGGACTTTTGCAAATCAAGTGACAAGATTTTGCAAGTCTGAAATATTAAGCGAGATTTGTTCAATTAGAAATTTAAAATACTTGAACTTTGTGGTTCTATAGTCATCTGTTTGCTAAACAACCTAGAAGTATGTAGTAAATAAGGGTGCTGATCAGTTTTCCTGCTGTACAGAATTAATTTTAGATGAAACTGTGTTACCTCCAATGCATATCCTAATTCTGGTATCAAACCCATATGAAATAGTGAAAGCATAGGGGTTTTTTTCCCTTTCTGTTCTTGGTGAATATGTTACATGAGTATGAAAATACATGTATTTTCTTCCATGCATTTCTGTCCACTTCTGCTCCAAAAGTTATGTTTTATGTTCATATCTAGGATTCCTTTAAAACAGTTTCTTCAGAGTATTAATCAACCAGACTGCAGTTTATACAGCATAATGAAGGTTTTGATTTCCAATCTAATATAATCTGCTGACACAGATTGACTCAGTGAAGCCACTGAAAATTAGAACCTAATAACAGCAGGGGGAAAAAAACAGTAATTTAATCTTAGCTCTGAATATATAAAACGATGCATAGTTTTATAGTTGGCAACTCGGACAGATGCAGTGACTAGGGAACAGATGTGTAAAATGATGCACTGAATAGGTATCTGTAGATTCCATTGACCAGTTGTCACTTTTTATTTCCATAGTATCATAATTTCAGTACAAGTATTTAGGAATACAGAAGACGTGATCTCCCAACAAACCAGTTGGCTGGTGGATAAAAATGGTTGTTTGCTTTTAACAATCTGGAGTTCTTTTGTTACTGATGTAAGCAACACTACGATTTATCTGCCTGTTTAGGAAACAGTCAATATATTGCTCTAGAGTCTTCCAGAGAAGCAGTTGAGCACAACCAGCATGTAAAGCTGAGTTTTGAGTGTGGTGTAGTAATTCCCTGTAAGCACAAAATGCCAGCATATGGGATGATTTTCCTACTGTATTTGAAGGGTATATCTCATGGTTACTTGCAGGAGTTTTAGACTTTGATCCTCACAAATCACAGAATCAGAGAACAGTAGGGGTTGGAAGGGACCTCTGGAGATCATCCAGTCCAACCCCCTGCCAGAGCAGGGTCACCCAGAGCAGGTTGCACAGGAACGCATCCAGGTGGGGTTTGAATGTCTCCAGAGATGGAGACTCCACCACCTCTCTGGGCAGCCTGTTCCAGTGCTCTGCCACCCTCAAAGTAAAGAAGTTCCTCCTCGTGTTTAGGTGGAACTTCCTATGTTCAAGTTTGTGCCCGTTGTCTCTTGTCCTTTGAATTACTCTTATCCATTCAATTGTAATTGAATTACTTAAGTTTTTTTCTGAATTCCTTTCTGTGTCAGCCTGGAAAATAATGTATGTTTTTATTGCATAATTCAGATTTTCTCTCCTTTTTTGTTTTTGTTTTGTTGCAGTAATTTAAAATACAGTTTCTTAGCCTTTTGTCTTCCAAAAACCTAGCAGAAAATTCAAAACCATTAATTTAATCTATTCTTTGAAAGCAAAAAAAAAAAGGCAAAAACCAAACAACAAAATAAACTACTATGCTCCTATTAAAACAACTTGCATTTCAGAATGATTTGTGAAAAGCCAGCTGATACTTGTCAATTCTGCTGCAACTGTAATATCCTGTTCTCCATGTTTACCTAGAAACTTTCAGGTTATATAATATCTCTTTTTTCCTACTCTTTTCAGAGTAATTCTGCAGTCCAGTGTTCAGAAAAATAAAACCTCTGAACCTAGCATTTCTGACTGTACAGACATTACTAAAAGAACTACCAGGTCTGCTGCAAGAAAAAACAGTTTAAAAAGGTGAGAGTTACCCTCTTTACAGATCAAGTAACTGTTCTCTAGGCAAATACTTCGAGCTGGCATATCCATTGCTGACAGGAGATTTGCTACAGTTCAACTCCTCCTCCAAGCAATGGGAAATGAGAAACAATTTTATGGTTTATGTCATGTACTGAGAATATCTTGAACATTAAATCTTGTAATTTGTTCATGTTGCTTAGTTTTTCAACTTTGAGAATTTTATATTGTAATTCCTAATGTAAGTTCGAATTACTGAAGGTGAGGGATTTTGGTAACAAAAACCCCCACCCTTCTTTACCAAACCTCCTCTTGGAGTAAGAGGTAGAATAGATTTTCACAGCTTTAAGTCAATTATTAGTCAGTACATGAAGTAAAAACTAAGAGGAATTTGATGGATAACAAAAATGCAGAAGTAGTGGAGAGGTGAAATGTATAAAATGTGTGTGTGTACTCATATACAGCATGAGATTTTGTGCTGAGAGTTTGACTGATAATCTGAACTGAACCTGTTCGGTAAAGCTTAATGAAATTTTAAATTCAGAGGGATTTATGCAAGACTGGAATTGCCTTTTGGCCCAGAAGCATGTGGCCACACTACAGCTATGTTTCTTTCCGTGTGCATGTGTCCGTGCCCCTCTACAGCAGCTCTCCAGGTCATTATCAAAGATGAGCCTGGGAGTGTAGTTTAACACAATTTCCAAGCAATTCCCAGTGGTTACAATGATGAGAATTTGTCATGTGCCTATAGTGAAAACGTTTTGAATGGGTCTGTCAGGTGCTGAAGAGACTTTTGTTGGAAGAGTAAAAGATGGCAAATAACATAAAGTAGTGACATGGCTTGATTTATAAATATTGCTGAAAATTCCAAGTTGTTGTGCAGCACTTTACCCAAAGAGCTTTTCTTTCCCCTTCCTCTCATCCTGTTACCTTGAAGGTAACAGAAGTTACCAAAAATTCACTCATATCAGGCAACAGTTTAATAGCAGACTGCAGTAAATTCTAGTCAGAGAATTTTTAGCAGTGGCTATATGAATTACATATAATGATTCATATAATAGTACGTTAAAAAATAACCTCTTGTTCCTGGAATGCATATTTTACTAAAAATCTGAAGCATTTCTTGCGGTTTTGCTGTTTGGTTGGGTTTTCTTCCATTTTGCATCATTTTCACCGTATCAGTTTTGGTCCAAACAGATTGATGGGATTCTGTCTGCTGTTCTTATTCTCCGTGCTTCTCCCAGTTTTAAGCTCCTGGCAACTCTTGGTGGCTGTGTATGTGCACATGTGTAATTGAACAGAGATTTTCAGTTCCTGGAAAACACACCTTCCAGGCTGACCCTTGTGTTGTGTGAGATGAGAATACCTATCCTTAGGGAGGAATCAACATCCCTAAAATACAGTTCATAGAAGATTTCAGTTATTTTTAAAGAAATCCTTTAGGTGGATTGCCAGATTTATGACTTTGAGGACCAAGGATCAGGTTGATCTCAAACTTCATAAAGTACTTAATATTTTCATGGATTTTCTAAAACTTCTACCTCAAATATTTCATTCCATATACTTTTCCCTAATAACTTCTGAGGTCAAAGAACTTCAGTCACTTTATACTTCAATCCAATAAATAGTTATGTCACAGTTCTGGAGTTCTTAAATACCTTGTCATCTGAGAGGACTAATTGGGTGCTCGTCCCTCTAGAGGGTATTTTGGTATCACTGTCCAATTTCATGGACTTAGAATGCAGTACTTTGTTGTTAATCTTTTAGGTGTCCTTTTGTTTTTCCTGTAGCATTTAGCAAAATCTCTCTTTTTTTTTTTTTTTTTTTTTTTTTAAGCATACCTTTGTTTTTTCATCTCTTTAAGTTTATTTTAGTTTTTTGGAAGTCTGTGCAGTTTGCATTACCTCATAGTGCTCAAATTAATTCACCTATTCCAGATGAAGTGGATTGCAAAGTACAGGAGAATAATTATCATTACAAAATCATGCCCTAACCAACACCTGTCTTTGTCAAGACCTTGTTGCCTTCTTTGAAATTCCAGTGTTAACTGTGTACCCTTATTCTTTCATTTTCTTGTCTGACATGTTCCAGCAGAAACATCTCGGAATGTTTTTACATTCATCTCATTTGCTGATGCTTTAGGTCATTTTAGTCAATTCCTACTGTAGATGAATCACATTTGCGACCATTCTAACGCAGTACAATCCACAGAGCTGGGTAATTTCATTTGCCATTTCATCCTTCAGACTGTTGGAGGACACTATCATAGAATGCCCCCAGAATGATTTTTCAGCCAAAACAGCCATTTGCAGCTAGAACACACTGTTCTGGCTTTGCAAAGAGAATTAGGGAACTTCAATCCTATTCATAGCATTCATTGAATTCCCTTTGCAGAACATGTCTAGATGTCCGCTGCCACCTACAAAAGACTGCTGGACATAACACCTTATGTCTTGTGATTGAAATAACGCTGTTGTTGAACTGCAAGAAATTGTATTATTAGAGTGTTATCCACAGTCTTTTTCTGTGAATGCCTTTGTTTCTCCAATTAAGATGTCCTTGTAAATTTGGCAATTACTGAGAAGTTCATCTTTATATTTTAACACGGTGCATACACACATGCGTACATATTGAATCATAGTAAGACCCAAATGAAACAGTCTGTTCCCTGTTAACCACACATCACAGAATTAGGATTATGTATATAGTAAGTAGTTGATTACAAGTGAAATCCTGACTGGTGGAAGAATTTTAGTAGGTAGAGGTGCTTAAGGGAATGCAGGTCAAGCTTATAAAAAATAGTAATTGGGAGTACGTGGCGAAATGTATGAAAACTGTATTGTATAGATTCCTTTACTAATTCTAATCAGAGAGGTATATCACAGAAACTAACAAAGAGGAATATGCTTCAAAAATCTCATATGCTTTTGCTTTGCTGGGAATTGTAAAGCAGCCTTACGCACCCTCGTGTTCAAACACTGGAAAGTACCTGCAGCATTTCAGAGCTTGTCTATATGTAATCGAAATCTAGCTTTAAAAAAATTAATGTTTCTTTACTATTCTTTCTACTTTTCCTACAGTCTGATACCTCAGAGGGAGAGAAAGAAAAGGAATGCTTTACAGCAAATGCGCTTAATGAAATTATGGTACTTTCAATCCTCCGTTGCTTTTCTGTATGGAATGCAACCTTTCTTCATATTGTCTGTGATCAGACCAGTCCATGCATTCTTTACAACCAATATTGCTGTGTTCTTAAATGCAGTGACTTTTATCTTGTTTCTTTCTTTGAAGCATTGTTTGCTCATTTTACCTTGCCAGAAATGTTTGCTTCAAATACGTATTGAGTACATATTTAACTTTTTTCCTCAAATGTGTTTTATTTCAGCAGCCAATCTGTCTCAAGGACTAGAACAGTACTTCGTTAAATTTCAAATAAGCAACCAGTGTTGAAGATGATATTCAGGAATGAAGGGGATGGGACCTCTAGAGGGGACTTGATGCATTTCAAGGAAGATTACTGTGGCTTCACTTTTCAGAAAAAGTGAAACAGGAGAATCTCTTCCATACATGTAGAATAAAATGAACTGTCAACATGCTTGGTAGACGCTTCCCTAATGTGCTAACTCAAACGAATCTGTGTACGTTTAGACTCAGGTGTAAGTACTTAAGCTCTCTATTATAAAGAGGGCTTGCTGGTATGTATGATGCATGTGTATAAATTGTGATGGCAATCACTTAGCTACTGACCGCCAGAAATGAAAAGATGGTGGGAGCTTTTAAGTATATAAATCTGTCTTGTCCACTCAGACTGGGCTCAAGTCCCCACTTGAGACTGAAAATGAACCACAAAAGCTTTTTTCCTATAGCATTGGTACTCTCCTGTGTTAATTGGCTGTTCTTTCTTATTTTTTATGAAGTTTTTTATGAAGCTGCAGTATTGAGTACACAAAGTAAATATTGTCCACCAAAGAGTGCTTTATTTTCAAAGGTTGTGTGGGTTGTTTATTTTGAAAAAAAATAACTATAAGTAATTAACTTATAGTTTTTAATAGTAACAGATTTTTAGTTGTTCACAACCAATGGCTCTTTTAACTAGTTGTAGTTGCTTTAAACCTGGTATGATTTTAAAGGGGAGGAAAAACAGCTTACCATTTAAAGCAGTGCTGTCATATTGAAGTATCATCACTGTTTCTTCTCTTATCTTCAAGTATTTTAGGTGAAACTTTGAATTACTGTGTCTAAAATGCAAGAATTTTCCCCAGGTTTTATCAGTACACTTAACATGTGGGTGTCGCTGTTTTTTAGCTTTGAGACACTTAATGAGTGCAGCACACAGAAAAGGGAAAATAAGCTTGCTGTACACTGAGATTGGTACTCAGGGGCAGTTATAGTTTTTAACATCTAATTAACAGCTTACCTCTGTTAAAAGGCAGTGTAATTTTTAGAGGAATCTGTCTGAGACTGAAATTTCCATCCACTACAAGACTGACTTCAAACACTGGCAGCATTTTTCCTTACCCCTCTTCGCATAATGAAATCTCAGAGCTGGCTTTGCAGTGATGTACCCTTGTCTGACAACTGAAGTTTATAGCTGCATATCCCTCAGATGAGGACTGTTACCACATAGCCTTAAATATGATACAGTTATCTGTTGATGTAGTGACTCTTACACTAGAAAGCCGAAGAAATGGAGAGATCTAAAATGGTAGCAATAGAATAACTGAAGTTTTTAAAGATACAGATTACCTCTGCAAGGGGGGAGAATTTTCTTTTTATGAATGTAAACAGGCAGGTTCAGTGACTTGTTTCAATCTGTGTCCTTTTAAATTAAATTAAGCTTTCTGTTAGACTGGTGATTTCAGCTTGAAAACATTTTGTGGCAAGAGCATCATGCGTCAGAGGGGAAGCAGGATGTGAAGTGTAAGTAAGCTTACAGGTAGCATCATAGAATGTGTTGGGTTGGAAGGGACCTTTAAAGATCATCTAGTCCAGCCCCCCTGCAGTAAGCAGGAACATCTTTGACTAGATCAGGTTGCTCAGAGCCTCTTCCAGCCTGGCCTTGAGTGTCCCCAGGGATGGGGCCCCCACCACCTCTCTGGGCAACCT
>VXBH01004339.1:313957-336667 GCA_013400035.1 Rynchops niger
TCTCACCCAAAATACTGTCTGATTTTAGAAGCAGTATTATTATCTTTTTACATTCTAAGGCTACTGCACGTATTGAATTGTAGCTTTAAACTCTACGTTCTGTTACTATACAGAGCCTTTTTCATTCAGATGAAACAAATGCATTAAATCATCTCAGTAAGTTCCCAACCTTAAAGCATTTTACTCATACTAGAGAGAAGTAAACGGATACCTTCAATCAGTATGAAAAATAAAGATGTAATTTTTCAGTGTGCAAATGTTTTATGTTTAAGAGAAAAAGGTCAGAGGAAGTTTTTTTTTTTTAAATGGTTATACTGAACACTTGTATCATTCTGTAGTACGCTGCACAATTCTGTCTTCATCTGTAGGATCCCAGATTTGCTGATCTCACTCTCAGTAGTCAAAGTACTATTACTGTACCATACTGATTTTTTTTTTTTTTTTTAAGGGACACAAGCCTTTAGTCATTTTAATTACTTCCCAATTTATATCAAAACTCACCGTAGAAACAAATCTTCATTGCATCCTTTCCTCTAGTTACCATTACAGCAAGTAGTAATCAGACCTTTTGAAATTTATGTGTTAAGAGTTGTGAGCCTGAACTGGTATTTAATTTTGACTAACACGACATAGGTCAGGAACTCAAAATAACCAGGCCAACATACTATAAGGCAGGAATAAGAAACAAAGTCTGTCACTACAGACATAAAAGCCATTACCACTGCTTCTGGTCGAGATCCTGTTTCCTCAACTGGTTTGCCACGACCACGACCACGACCACCTCGTGCTCCTCTTGACCCACCACCAGGGCGAGGAAGATTCCCAAAATTAATATCCAGCTGAGACGTTATGTCATTCACCAGTCTTCGAAAGACATGAGAATCATCTTCAAATTCTTCTTTTTGCAACTAAAAATAAGATCTTGTTAAAGCCGATAGCTCCCATGCACCACATTCTCCCTTCCCTGACACACTTTTATATTACAGACTAAGGACCAGATAAATCAAGATGAAATTCAGAATAGAAGACAGGCCTCAACTCGCACAGGGTTTTAACAGAGGCGAGGCAATTGTAGTTTCTCAGATGGCTGGGACAGTTCTTTATTGGCTCAGAGAATCCTGACAACAAAAATCTTCTGTATCAGATCCGTAACACTGAGCAGATTTTTTGGAAATAGCATCTATGAGGTTTTCTAACGGACTAGAGAATCAGGCTTAAACTGCTTACTCCTACTACTCAATTATATTCAAGTAATGGTTAGAAGGCTATAGTAAAGCACAGTATTTGGCTACTATTGCATCAATCAGTCTACTTGCCTGCAGCTATGACATTACGGCTGTTTTAACTCTGTATTCCTAGTAGCTCGTGGATGTAAGACTGTTTCCCACCATAATTTTAATGTGCACCGTAGCAATGATAACATATATGTAAATTCACCCCATACAGTGATAAATCACTTATTTTATTCAGTGTCTAATACAGACATTTGATTTGTCCATGTTATACAGTTCCAGTACCTCCTATTCTATGTTCATTTTGACAAGGTCCCTTGATACTGTCAGCCACGAAACTTTATGGGCAAAAGAACAGAAACTTGCATGCACTATTCACACACTTGCATGCTCTCTTGAAAGCCTGTGGGACATATTCTCCCCACCCTGCCACCATCTCCCTTAGAGAAGAAAGAGAGGATAATGGCAACTGTGACTACCAAAAGCCATGCTAAAAACACCGCTTCAGTACTAGTGTCTGTCCCTGAAAGCACTCAGTGACCTAAAGTGATTAAGGCTTAAAAAGTTGGAAGTTTTGATGTTAATATTATAACTAGAATAAGGATAATATGTGTATTCATGTGTGCATGCAGACCTCAGTGATCAAACTTACATCATGCTATAATACAAGTATATGCATATACTTCTGTGACCCCCAGAACCTGAAATTTAAGCAGGCAAGAATCTGTGAAAGAAGCCTCCCCTGTCTCCCCAGTCACATCAATAAACTAGAAGTTCTCCCTGAAATGTCAGCCCCAGTAATATGGTGGAATAAAAGTTAGAGAAAAGCAGGAAGAAAAAGCACATTACTATAAAACAAGCTCTCCAGAGTTACTTCTAAGAAGCAGGACCATAAAATTGGGAAAAAAATGTTATATATTTCAAGTGCACAATGAAAGCTGGGATCCAGTACAGATGAGAAATAGGACACTTAGCATCCAGACTAGCAGATGCTAAAACCCGAGTTTAATATATACACGCAAGTATATACTGGCAAGTAAGCTAAGCAGGATTCAAAGTTAGGATAAGAAGTATTCAATGAACTGAGTGTCTCTAGCTGCATTACATCTACATAGGTGGCAGCAGCAAGGACGCAGGTTTCATATTGCTAAGACTGAGCCATAAGGTAGAACAACTTGATGTATTAGATATTTGCACACAAAATAGCGGTGATGATCAGAATGAACAGACGATAAGTTTAAAGTTTTGGGGCACATATGCGATTACAGTAACAAAGCTTAGATACTGATTTCTAGCCTGTTCAGATTGTACTAAAACTAGTAGAAAAAGACAAGAGACAGTTTCCTCATCCTGGGCATAAAGCAGAGTTTACAGAATTCCTGAGGCAATGCTTACATCATTGCTATATTTTGACTTATGAATCACTACTGCTTTGGAAGGAACAGTGGATTCTGGCTTCCGGATGTTGAATTCAGGCTTTGGTCGATTCTGTTGCAGAAGATTTTTCCACTCATCTAACGTCATTTCTTGAACTATTTCCATAGGCTCTCCTTCAGCAGCTCTAAAAGTTTATAGTTGTAAAGTAAAAACCATTAGCTTGCAACATGCCAGAATGAACAAGAACACTAATCTCTAAAGTAAGGATACTAAACATTTAGAATGTTTCTCACCAAATTACTATCCTCAATTTCTCTTTCTCCCCACAGTAACTTGAAGTGTGAGTTTTACATTAATGCAAGTTAGAAAATACACTTAGGGCCTGTTGGAATATGAACAAATGCTGTCTCCAGCCTCCTGTAGTAAGTCCTGGTAATAATCCAGTCTCATTTTAAATTCAAGCACTTCAGAGTCTAAACAAAACCAGTCTGTCTTTTGATCTGGCATATACTCGACCCTACTGTTTAATATCGAAGCTTCTCCTAGCAAATATAGCCATAGTAAAAAGAGCATACCAAGCAGTATTAAAACACCCCCATTTCATAGTTTTATTGACTCGTACTGCAAGATGACAATGAGATGGATTCATGTTTCAGTGCAGCCTTCAGTCATGAAAAAGACAATGATCACACCATGGGATCTAGGCAATTATTAACATTTCCTTTGTTAATTCCACAAGATGCTGCTTTGATTTTTTTTGTCAGACATAGTAGCACACAAGGAGAGAATATTTATCACCTGGCAAAACTAGATTAATTCTGGTCCAGTTTTAATTTGTCACAAAGTGCAATAATGATATGTGCAAGGAAAACATATGGAATACGTCAGAGTCTGCCTTGCATATTTTTGAACAGTAAAGACAGAACTCAAGGCTTTATATTTGTATTCCTAAGACAAGATATATAAGACAAAACTAAAGATTCTTCTCCACTCATCACTGCTTGACTACTCTTCTCTCACTTTCCTGATGCTGACCAAGACTGACTTGCCCAGGACCAGCAGCTGTTACAGTATGCTACAGGTGTACCTTTTAATGATACTTGCAGAAAGCTGTTCCCTACTATGCAGCATCAGGTGTAGGGAGCATAACTCACTTCATCACCATAAGCGTTTGCTGAAGAAACAAGTCAAATACCATAAACTACAGGGAAACCTTCACTGATTACTCCCACAAACTTGAGAAACTTTTTCCATGCAAAACTGTTACACACTGCAATAGCAGTCAAAATTGTTTAAGTATTTCCCTAACATTGATTTTTCCAGAAAACCCTTTCATTAGATCCCTTCCAGTGGGAGAACTACAGATTTGTTTTTCCTCACTCAATCACAGTTCCAAGTAGTCTTGTCCCAAATGCTGATGATTTTTCCAATGTAAATGTACAATTAGATGCAATCTGGAAATGTATTTTATAATGGAAAGATGCAAAGTCAAATGACAGTCAGTGAACTGTACATTTTGGTTTTGAAGTTGTATACACGCCCCATCAGAACACACACATTTGCTGGGAGTGCTCTGTACATTTACAACTGGCCTGTATAGGAACAGGCCTGCTCCCTCTTCCTACTTGATCTTGCAGAGAACCATTCTATTTCTTGACAGTCAAAAACATAGCACATTTTCCTGAAGCACCCAGCATATGACAGATAAAAGCAGAACTGAGCAGTGAGGCAGCCTTTATTTTGATTCTAGGGTGAACATGGTTTTAAATGCACTTTGCAGAAAAAGTAAATAGAAAACATGCAAGTCCTGTACTTTACGCCTACCCTCTGACATGTCTTCATGCCCTGTTATGTTGAAAATTCCAGCTATATCAACCTGAAGTTAAAGGTTAAAAGACTGGTAAGCCATTTGTAGTTCCATACAGATTAAGAAGATCTGAAACTAGATTAGAAGGACTATTAAGAAAAAAATTAACCCGTTTACTGAGTTAAATAAAAACGATACTTGTGAAAGGTACAGCTACTTCTGGAAAAACACCAACAGATAGTGTTCCATGGGTAAGAGCATTAAGAACCAATTGCACTCCAAACATTTCCATTTGCTGTCCTCAAAAATAAGAAGCCAGATAATTTTTGATCCATTATCTGAAGCTTCAGTTTTGGAAACAGGTGTTGGAAAAACAAGACTAGTTGCAAGCACCCAGAGGAAGAAAAAAAGAAGAAGTAAACTAATAAAAAGGAGCTCTATTAAATTGGTTTAATTTCTTCTTAAGCCACAAGCTCAGGACAGAATCAGAAAATTGCCTATCTGAACTTCAGGAAGCCTTTTGTCCTCCTCTCCCAGTAAGTTTTCACCACCTTAGGGAGACACTGTTTCAGTCCTTGGTGAAAGCTGTAGAAAGATACAGGACTGGTTGCAACAAGCTCTTGCAAAGTAGCTATCCATCTTTCAAATTGCAAAAGAAAAGGAAGCATTTGAGTGGAGCTTTAAGGCCAGTTCTGTGCAGTTATACACACTGTAGTACATAATACGTTTACTGCATTTTCTACGGCACAAAGCTTGCAAAAGAAAAGGGCAATAGCACAAGTGTTCAGGAATACTGAAGTGATACGAAATGCTAAAGAGACTAAGTGATTTGAAAACAACTGACCAAAACAACCACCACCAGGAAGTCCGAAGCACAAGTAGGAATATGTACTCTCAGCCAAAAGTATCAGCCACCCAAACACAGAAAGAACCACTAGCAAGGCAGAAGCTCTGAAGAAGGGACCTCAACCCCCCAAACCATGGAAGAGTGTTGCAGGTAACCCAGTCAAGCTGAACTGTAAATCAACAGCATTTGTCCCTTCTGCAACAGCATACTATTATAAGGAGACACATATACAGTTTTGTTTGGAAGAGATGTCACTGCTGGTAGGGTGAAACAAGGCCTTAGCTGAATAATGTCTTCTATGTGGGAACAGTTAGAAACTCCAGAATTGAAGTGCAAGACAGATATGAGGTCTGAAATATGTGGTCTACACGGGAACCCTTTAAAGAGATGCTGAGGAGGAAAAAAACACTAAAAAAAAGAAAGAAAATTTTGCATAGTCATGATGTTAAGGCAAGACACTCAGGGCAAAAAAAAATCCCCAAACACAATAGTTTCTATTTTCAAAGTATTGGAAAGACCATCAAATGACATTGAAACATCTATTGGTAGAGGACATCAAAATCAACTGTGTGAGCCAATGCAGGCAGGATGCAGAAACAACCACAAAACCACAGATGAAAGGCAAAGAACAAATCTAATCTTGATATGTCATGGATCAGGGAATCTCCAAAGCAGCACTTGGGCAGAGGCAGGCAAGCAGAGGACGCGGACACCATGGAGTGAGAGAGAAGCCTTGTTAGCAAGAGCACGCACAGACTCCCTGCTCTCACTGCTATTTCAAGGGTTCAAGCAGGCATAGTTTTTCCACTGTGCTTTGTTCTTCTTCAACAACAGGCCAGGATTCTCAAGCGGCTAGATAAGGTGTGCCCAAGTCCATTGCAGGCTTATGTTACCCAAGTGCAAACGTTTTACTTGCAAGCACCCAAGACTGAACAACAATTAACGTGATATAGGTGTTTCCCAGCATCCCAGGTGCGAGTCACTTAGGCGTATTTACAATCCTCCTCACCGATCTTCCATTGCTTTTCCACATCAACCAGACAAGTATGAGTAGCAGCACAGGTATGGCTGGTCATGCCTTGGGCCAGTAATATCCCTTTCAGATCTACATTTCTGTGACTGTAAGACAACATGAGGACATTTTACTACACAGCAACTTGACCTCTCAAAAAAAGCAATCACAGGTTTTGCTTTGAAAAGAACACATCTATCAGGCAAGAACAACCACTTGCCCGTTCTAAAGGAAATACTGATGCATTTACACTGCAAATGTTTGTTTTTTCAACTCAAGTACAATTTGATTTTTACTCCAAAGGATGGTTTCAACTGCTAGGTTATTAGCAGTACAAACTTGTTTTAGGATGCCAAGACTCCCACGGGGAAACGCCTCCCATTAGCAAAGCACATCAACAAAAACCTGCATATCACATTTTGGACAAAGACTCAATTGTAGGAACTTATTCTGGGCATCAAGCCTGCATGCAAGTGCACTCCGCACATTGCTTTTTACCTTCTAACCTTATGCATTTTTAGTAACTGCTTGGTGCGCATTTTCATTAATCAATTTAATAAGCTCCTTGGCACAACAATAATCATGCCTACAAAAACCATTGCCAGTCACCTAAGCACAGCCTCTGGACACAAACAAACTGAATTCATAATGCAAGTCCATACAAAAACATCAAATGGGAGCCTTCAGTAACAGTTTCTCCTGCTTCAGTGTTCTCCATGGATGACCATAACTCTCCAGTTACACCTTGTTTACTATGCATACCTTTCTTGGAGGAACTGCCCAACGTGAACACATTACGTATGCAGAAGAAATGTGAATAGAAAAGAATGGCATTCAGCTCGGTTGTTTGGATGATTATTTTCATATTATTAAAAACAATGGCATGGGTCTTTTTCAGATGAATTTTTATATTATTCAGCTGCACAAAGCAAATTTTAATTAAGCTTTTATCAAGAAATCAATGACACAAACCCTTCTTATTAAACACCATTTAAAGAGTATTATCACCAGTTATAGCAAAGTTCAAAGTTAAACAAGGTAAGAGCAAGCAACAACTGTACAAGTTAACTGTAGAAGAAACCACTAAACCAAATATTTATGAAGATCTGGCCTGGTCTATGGATAGCTTTATGTCACTATTGAAAAACCAAACCAAACCAAGAAACATAAGCAAGAAAGGTAAATAGCCCAGCAAGCTTGAAGACCAATTTTGAAGGCTTCCTATTAAATGACCAGAAGAATACATAGCTCCATCAAAAAGGAAGAAATTCCTTTGTGAAGAAATGGAAGAAACTCCCACAGAATAAATACTAACTCTGCAAATACCTTTTACAGGAATTGATTAGACTATGTGTTGAAAAAAAATCTATTCATATGAATTACCAGTCAACAGAAGCGTGTTACATTTTTCAGGCTGTGAAGATAAGTTCACCAGAAAGCAGCTATGACGAAAGCTTATACTGCCGTACTATTTATATATTTTGTACTTATTACTTGCAGCAAAACCTCCACAACTATCAGCATGCAGTTTCGGATGCTATAAACAGAAACAGATGTTGTTGATACACTCAAGGAAACTTGAAGATATGGAAAGAAATAACTTGATTTATATTATAAAAAGTATCAAAGAAACTCTTATTCTGCAATACTTTGCAAATGGAAGCTCAAGAACAGCAATGTGGACGCAGTCCAGAAGGCAAGACCCCATAAGTCACAGAAGCCCATAGGAGTCTTTCCAGTGTTGCACTGAAATTATTAGCTAGTACCACAACAGGAAGCTATACAGTATCTCCATGCAGACAGATTTTTCCCAATTTACTGCAATACCTTTTTTTTTTTCCTTGTAAATGGAAACAGTTACAACAGAAAAGAAATGAGAGAAGAAACAAACCCAAGTTTTCCATGTCTTCCTCAATACAAGCACACAACTGCAATTAAGTAGTAGAAAAGAAATGGATTCCTTGGAGTTGCTGCATTTAACAGTCAAATGAAAACAATCCTAGCAGTAGCTCAGAGTGAACATAAACCCCTGCACTGTCAATACTGAGGCTATAGTGAAAATGGAAGGTAGCCTCCCTAGGATCTTTTGATGGTGTATGTTACGTGCCAGCAGACAGTAATTCTGGAGAGCAGAGGCAAACTAAGCACACAAGATGTTAAAATACATCCTGAAGCCTGAAAACTATACCCCACCAGCTTCCCAATATTAAAGGAACAACAAAAATAATTCTAGCTTGGTAAGATTGCCCTACAACCATCCCTCATTACCTAGGCGCTATCTGTACAATGCGTCCTCTTCTATTTTAAAATACAGAGAGTCACCAAGCTGACACTACCTCCAAAAGTAAATGCAATGAGGTACATGTAATTTATATTTTGTATATAGATTTGTGAGTCCTCAGGACTCAGATATTTACCATACTGAAAAGAGTAAACGATGCAGAATTTTGTACTTGTAGGTTACTTGCATTTTGAATCTTACAGATTTCAATGGACTATTCCTAAATGAAGCTTTTTAAAAAAAAAAAAGCATGAAAAGGAGTAAAATCTCCAGAAAGGCTTACACTCTGACTGAATACCTAGTGATCTCTGAGAAAGGGAAAAGAATTAAAGACAACTGGCAGATTCTGTCAGATGCCTTTGCCACTACACATACTTATCATGCCTTACGCTTTACAAGGAATCGATGTCAGGACACACGTACAAAGAGCTTGAATTGGAGCAGAAACAGGTAGAAGTCTGAAACAAGTAAGGGTATAGTACTTGACCAAAAAAAAAGCTGACCAACTGTTCTCATGTTTAGCTAATACAGTGCATTTTTAACAGTTTATCTACACTACCTATCTGATTTAAGTTAGTCTACAAACAGTTTTCTGGAAATCATAGTCATTCAACTTCACAGACAGACTTTCCCATGTATACACACCTCTAGTTATATCTTAAAAGCTAATTTAAAAATTAAAATAATCAAAGCTATATCAATTCAACTTCTTATAGGGTTATACAACATGAGCATATAAAACAGGCTTTGCAGTCTAGTCAGATTGATAATTAAGAAGTGAAGCAACTAATACCTGTAGCTGCATCATTAGGTAAAAAAGGCTTCATAGTAAGCTAATTTCTCTTCACAGCAGAAGAGAAGGCTGACATATTGCACTGACCCTCTTTCACTCATTAGGAGATATTCACCACACGCTATTTGATTATTCTTTAAAGTCTCTTACTTGGACGAGGTTGTTGAGTTACTTTTTCTTAAGCTACTGTTTATTTGCTGTGAAGTAAATTTTCACTGGATACTGACAAGAAAAGCCAGAAGATGAGGGGCAGATTTCTCTCTCAATTTCCCTACTTCTAAGGCTCACTGCAAGACCATTTCCAGAAAGTTTTTCGAGTTCTACAGAGGCTCTTCATGAACAGATGACAAATGTGTGGTATTAGTGACTGATGAATACTGACTTAGAGAATTTTATCTTAGTGTATTTTAACTGTGTTTATACAATTGCATAGGCACCTTGAATACCTTTTTGTCATAGAGAACATCACAATGCTGAGTATTTTTTACGAATTAGCCAAGTTGAAAAGGTAACAGACAATACATAGCTGCCACTTAAATTATGACCAAATCTTAGGAACATAAGCATCGCTGGGCAATTGAATGCAATCTGCAGCTGTATAAACCAAGCTTTAGCCAGAATTAGGGCTGCATTTTCTTGACTTACAAATATAGACAAAAGTTCTTCTATTTCTAGATATGTGCACCAGCAAAACTTCACAGTTGACATTTCAAGTGTGCCTCCCAGTAGAAGTATATCAGTAACAGTCAATTGTTTTCTTTGCATTTAGAAAGAAAATATTTTAGTCGGACTATACTTGTTCAGAGGCTCTCCAACGGATGCCCTTGGCTGTTCAGCTGTTTCTGCAGGCTTTTCCATAGGAGCAGTCTGTTCCATCCCACTAAAACAATAAACAAAAAAACATAAAGTCTTCATGGGTCACACTGGAAAAAAAACCTCGCAGATCAATACCTCACTTTTTTCCAGAATTCCTTGGGAAGGGAAAAAATAGAGGAGAAAGACTCTAGGATCACAAGCAGAAAGTAGGTTTACTAAGTGACTAGTTGAGCGACTACAAAATGAGAAGTATTAGGAAAATACAACTTCCTTCTGCTTTTAATCAAAAAAGTGAAAAGCATGCACAAAGCATACTAATATACTGGTATACTAATATCAGTACTTAATTAGAGTATATCACTGATGCTTGGGCTTGCCGTTTTGTTTCTTTCCAACTATTAAAATAGTAAAATTCATACTCCAAGTTCATACTTTCTGTAACACAGACATTAGTTCACTGTCAAATGAGAGCAGTAGCATACTTACTTTCATGCTACTGGTAGGTACACAGATTTAAAATTAACACCTTCTAGCTTCGATGCCTTGAGCACAATTCAGGCACAGACACACTTTTAGAATTGTTTAGACAACTCCAATTTAATTTCACTTCTACCACACACACCACATCACACCAAAACATGGATATTTCATGTTTATATCATAAGTTCCGATGCTACAGAACTTAAAATTAACTAGGGAGAATAAGTATAAGGGATCTTAAATGTCTTGTACTTTATGAAGTTCACACAACATTCTCAGACATTCTACAAAAGCTAGTTTTGTGCTTTTGGTCAGCTACACTCGTGCTATCAGCTCAGAACTATGTGAACCTAACTGATGCTTTGTTTTGAAAAGCCAGAGTCTCTAATCAATCTTTTACTTTTAGTATGAAATATTACAGAAGAGATAGAAGTTAGTACAGCTTTTCAGAAGAAGTTGGAATATCAAGCCCCAAAATTATTACCCATCAAGGCTGTATTTTTCCACCTTTTAGCAGGATTGCCTGAAGCCACGATCTAAGTTTTAAAAATAAAATTTTATTTCTAAAACAATTTTGTGAGCAAGTGTGTATGTGGCCAAAGATCTCTGCTGCAAGTTCAAACCACTGCCTTTTCTCTGTCCTTTATCAGCCTTCAATTAAAGGGTTCTAGATGCATATGAGAACAAAAGCTACCGGAAAGAGTAGCAAATTGCTAGGTGCAAAGAAGGGACAGAAGCCAGCACTTCCAGTGAGGTTTTTGCAAATCTGAACAGAAACTAGTAAGAAAAAATAGGAATTTTCAGTTCAATTCTTTCTTATTAATGTAACTGTCCATTAATAAGCCACATTCTCTTATTGATCCTCCTGTGCACTTCAAAACATATTTCAGTAGTACAGTCAGCTAAATATTACCTTAGGAGCCACACTGAATTGTATTACAGCTTTGGAATTTAGAAATTATACTTCAACATGAGAAAAAGAGACTGGACTTTAAGTTAACTAACAGAGTTTCAATCAGCCTCTTATAGCAATGCCATTAGATACCAGAGTCTCACTCAGTTGACTACTGAAAAAAGCTGTAACTTATTTCAGTTAAGAGACAATTTGGCCCCAGTCAAAAGATTTTGGCAGTCCTAACTGAAGAAACAACACCAGGCCTTTGCTACAATTTAATCTCACCAACATGAAGGAAGCAAGTTCAGAAAACTGTGAAACTATGTTCATCACAACAATTAATAGAAAGCAAGGTTCATAAAGCTCAAAATGGACATGAAACTCATGAACAGAAAATTATGACCTAAGGTGGGCCATGGAAAAATGATGATCTGTGGTGGGTACAAGCACACGTTGTACCTTGTATCATCTTTAATTGTTCGCCAGTTGTAAGCTCCACTTCCACACTTTTTGTCATCTGCTTTCACCCCTCTAGAGACAGAAACAGTATTATGTGAGTTTAAGAGCTTTTTTTCATTAGGACCTCAAACTAAAACTGGTATTGACTTTTTGCCAGGCAACTTGGATATAGAAGAAGAGAACAGAATACTTAAGAGACACTACTGGAGTGCTGACTACTGCTTACTTGTACACCATGTAAGAAGCAGCACACAGAACACTTACATTTTATCACTCCCACTTTGTCTTTCAAATTCTCGTTTTCCTCTTTGGTCAAAGCCAGCGAAACTTCTATTTATTTCACCACCTCGTCCTTTACCTCGTATTCCACCTCTTCCTCTGACATGACCTCTTACTGACCTTTCATGGTCTACTCTTTCAATTGATCTAAAAAGAAGAATTCTAGTCAGATTTGTGTTCCTACAGAACAGTTAGCAAGTTAAAAATTCATATGGTTGTATCTGTGCAGCTGTGAGAGACATCAGTATGAGAGCTACTGTACAATTTTTAGAGTGCATCTTTACATGGCACACAGTACAGTTGTATTAGTTTTGTCATTAAAATGGACATAAACTTAACTCAGAGGGAATTATTACAGCTATTTATCAAGCAATACCTCCACTGTCTAACCCCAGTTTTATATGCAAGTGCTAACAATTTCAGGGAACTTGTTAAGTAACAACTATTGTTATGTAAAGTAAAAACAGCCGCATGCTCAAGTGTTAAAGGTTTAGATGGAATTTTCTAGTACTTATATAGAAAGCAAAATTGACACATATTCACTGTCCAAGCAGTAAAGAGTATGACAAAGGTTCATTTTCAGTTTGAACTACAAAATTCATTCAACATGGAATGTAACATTTATGTTGCAGACCAGGGGTTACATTTTCAGATATTTATGCTTTTCAGTTTTGCCTTATATTTCTAACATTCAACAAAACTGCTTTAAACTGATCTATGAGGAAGCTGAAATTACAGCTCTGATGGGCACGAACTAAGTAATCTAGCAACGGATCTACACATTAATAATGCAAACATGCCTTCAAGTCACATCTGGCTACTAGATCTCTTTTTAAAAAAGTTAAGTCTTCCCTTCACACCCCTGTGCAGACCCTTACTTCTCCCAGTACGATACATACCTTTCCACGGTGAACTCCCCTTGTCCTTCATAGGAACGGTATTTTCTGACAGATGATGTCCATTCAGATTTGTCTTCTTTCACCTCCGCTCTTCTGTTATTGAATCCTTGCTGTTCTCGCCACTTAGGGCCTTGCTTCCAGCCTACAGACACAGATCACTAGCAGTTTAATAAATGCAGTTACCAAACTGACTGAAAGGAGTTGTTTACACCTTACAATCTTCTGCTTTACCCTCTCCAATCCCAAGTCCGCCAAAATATTAAAAGCTTTTACAGTTAATGTTGCCAGACGCTGTCTGTTTTAAAGACACCTATTTACTTTTCCTTCTGTATTGATGAACTTGCCTCTGGCAAAAATCCTATGAGTGTTGACATGGCTCAGACATTTCCAGAAAAGATAGGCTAAAGAAAAAACTCGTTTTGCTCACATGAAACAAAAGAAATGGAGAACAAAATTGGTATCTCTCATGTCCTCTTGAAGATCTTGCTAATGTACTACAGGACAAGGCAGAGAAGCTTCAATGGAAGACGTGAATTGCAAGACGGCTGCAGAAGCAATGAAGGTGAGGTAAAGAGGAGAACCGTTACATGCAGGTGTTGGCTATTGATCATGAGACAACACACCTCCTGACACATGAGCTAGAATTAGAAGTCTGAGCCTGCACCTCTACTTTAAGCTCACAGCTATGGACCAGAAGAGGGTCACTTCCTCCTGCTACTGTTCTGTGGAAAACAGGACCATTCACCAACACTACAAGTCACTGAGTTTAAGTAGCAGAAACCCAAGCAGCAAGTGCAAAGTATCCAACACCACTGATTGATTCTAGAATTGCAAGAAAAGACATATTTAAGCTTTTTGGAGTTTTGTTCAGCCATTGTCAGGGTTAAAGAGAAGCACGCTGGGAAGGGTGAATGGAAAGAAATTGTGTATTATAAGACATTGAGGTTATCCACTCAACTCGTATACATCTAGCAAAAGATTAAAGTTCATTATGTGTTTCCTTCCCCATTTTCCCAAATTCTGTGCTCTATTTAGGCCAAAGTTTTCCAGAAACAAGTAAGCCTTTTGTCTGCTAGGCCCCTATACTTCCGCTATTGGCTGAAAAAATGTTGGTTTAAGTCAATCAAGCAAGAAACTACAGAAACACTGCTCTCAGACCAAGAAATCTGAGCTATTCTTTCTGCAAGAAGCCCCTCTGCAATGTTACTGAACTCAGATTACTCACACTGGACGAGTGACAGTCCTGTCTGCTGTGCCTCTGTTGCTAGCACAGAAAGAGAAAAGAAGACTATTCCGTGTCACAATATTACAAAACAAATTAATCTGCAGCTCCATAGAAATGCCCATATAAGATCTCTGATCAAAGCTTAGGCAGCAAACAAAGTCGGTAACGTTGTCTTAAAAAATAAAACTTCAAAGAACCATCCACTGAGTGAATAAGGTAGAAGAATGGTAAATAAAGCTTTTTGTATGCAGTAAGGACAGTCGTATTCTGTACACAGAAGATAGTTTTATTTGTGCCACAGAACCAAACCTAGCTTTGGTTTTCTTTAAACTAGAAACCACTCTACATAATATATTCCAATAATTTCTCAGAATTTTGAGTTGCTTGATCCCTAGAGCAGTAAGCATATTTCCATCCCAAAAATTACTACGTAATCTCTGGATAAAGGACAAGTTTTGAAATCAGCTTCTGAGTGAGCTTTTCAAACCAGGAGGCTTTAATAAAAAGCAAAATTATAAAGAATACAGAATTGTACATGCTGTTCAGAAACATGTCTACTCTATGCACATCTCAACTACACAACCAACTATACAAGTGCTAATTCCAAATTGGAATCCTGCTATGGAAAAAGTGACTACTTACTTCTGAACTTGTTTTTACTTATTTTGTTTGGATCTGAACGCACAACTGCAATACAAGAGTGCATTTTTATTTATTTTTGAACCTCTTACTAGCTATCAGAAACATCAGTTATTCTAAACAGAATAAGCTGGTAAGAATGCAGTAGTCAGAAACCATGTTCCTTACTTTGTATTAACTTCAATTTCACTTTCAGATTCAAAGGGCTCCTTAAAACTAGTAAGGCAATGTGGAAAAAAAAAAATGAAGATGCAAGTGTCATTTTAAAAAGATGGACTCTGGTTCTGCTACCCAGTACCACTTAAAAGTACTTCAAAACATGTCTTCTTGACAGATATGCCAGGGTATTACATGTTACCAGCGCTGAGCGTGGTAGACAAAGCAGTCAGCCCTACTCTGATTTCACTGCAAGGCTATTTCACTCTGATTCTAACAGGTGCCTATAATTACTGAAGATGGATTTTAAATACTAGAAAGATTATTTGTGGCTCTTATTGCCTGTATAAAAACATTTTTAACTGGTTTGACAGACATGCAGCAGAGAATTAAAACAGTATGCAGCAACTACATCTCTCCAATAAGCAGTCACCCTCAGGGCCGAAGCTTGTGATTGCTTGTGAATCAGTTCAAACACCAGCACAACTTTGAGCTCTGCATATAAAAGCAAACTGAACTGGAGCTTGCAATCAGTGATAACATAAGTTATCCAATTTTAACCCTCTGCCATATGTCTATCCCAATGCAGACTCATTTTTATTTCAGGAGCTGAAGGGTCACCTACCCTTTGGGGAAAAAAAAACAACCCAGACAAACAAAACGTGAGCAATCTGGCATAGCGCTGCCATAATAGCTTTCACTCAAGAAGAACTGGGCTATGCTTTGAATGCTCATTAACTACCTCTTTGAGTACACCCCCATTTTGTCTGCTTGTCTGCATATGTAGACTGGTACGCAGGTCTTCTTCAAAACCACAAAAAATGTGCTGGGATTTTGTGGATCACCTACTTGATGTCTTATAAACTGAAGATCGCCAAATTTAGCCTGTCTTTAAGGTGGTTCTCCTGTGTCTTCAGGAGACAATCTGTATTCAGCTGAAGACACTGCCCACTGTTCCCCACCTCACCATCACTTCCCCAGGAGGTTACTGCAGCAGCCCCGTCTGTTGGCTGTGTTGCCTGTCACTTTACTTTCTGATCTGAGGAATCAGAAAAGAAATCTGATGCTTAAACTGTTTGAACAGATCCAGCTATTTTTTTTTTCTTTCCAGAAGCAGCAGCTGAGCTGTTACTTGAAAGACACCTGTAAATACTAAAAATACCAGGTACTAGACCTAGACATGACTAAAGAAAAAAGTCCAGTTTTACAAGCTGTTTGTTAAAACTCTAACTCACACAGAGCTAGCATATACTTAAGTAGTTTTCGCTTTTCCCACAATAGCACTTTACTATCAGTATTAGTTTTGCTTATGCTGCAGCATTTAGACAGGAAGACTATCTAGAAAAGTGTTTTTAATAAACACACACCACAGAACTCACAACTGGGAAAGCAGAAAAATCGTATTTTTAAGAGCTGCATTGCCTGCTTTCCCAGATACAGGATCTCTATGTGTTAGCAGACGGATTTAAAACAACGCAGCAAAATCTAGCTGCCTTTGCAGTGTTGTTGTCTCCCATTCGCCAAGTTTTTACATCCATATAATTTCTCCTCAAACAAGTGGGACTTTTGCTGCCAAAGAGAGAGGGTTTTTTAGGTTTTGTGGGCTCTTCGCTGGCCCCCATTGAGACAGTGTGCTCTCAACTTTTTTTATTTTTTAGTTTTAAGGGAAAGCAGGTTTTTTGTTTAGCAAACCCTGACTTCAGACAAACACCACAAGAAGCCCACCTTGCGACTGATATCAGTGATTACAAGTTAGAGCAGAAATCCTTCTCAGTTTCCCCCATTCCCTTATGCAAGGAGCATGGCAGGCTAGGGTGGCTGCTTGCATGCAATTCACAGGCTGACAGAGGTCACTGATGAAAAAAGCATCAAAACCTTGTATTCTGACCAAAAATCCATCTGACAACGCTGCATCATAGTGTGTTATAAACTCACCCAAGCCTCCACAACCTCACTTACTCCCCACTCCATGTACGTGTCCACGTGATTTTAATTCCAGACTTTAAGCAATTAATTTTATGAACTAAAGCACAGCTAATTACACCATTTGCAGAATAAATACCACATTATCCCAAGATACAAAAAAAGGCTTCAGGTATTGCACACAACACACCAGAGACAGTTGCATGGAGTTAGACTCTCTTTTGTGGTATTCTGTTTTCACGTGTGCCAGTACTCAATTACAAAATTGCCTATTGCAGCTTTCCTCTGGACAATCCTTAGGACTATGGAGCTGGAAGAATAATACCGGAACAAGTAATTTAAAAATAAGAAAACTGCAGTCAGTATAAGATAAAATTTCACAGAGACATTCTGTGCCATATTAACTTAAAAATTTTAGCTAAAAACTCAAACATGTAGTATTCAGGAACAACATCTAAACGTTACATGAGTCATCAAATGTACATGAAAGAAGAAAACCTTTTAGAGGTATTAGCAACAAAGATTTAGAGATTTCAAGAGAACAGAGCTTACTACTGCATGATCAACAAATTTAATTTGCCTGCACCGGTAAAGAATGCAAGCTCTGCAACTGGGCCTTTTGAACAAAGAGCTGGCAAATGCCATTTGGCCACTGTGCTAAGAATGAACTGAGTTAACATTAAGTCGTGCAATTATAAGAGCTGCAATACCTACAAACAGCCTTTACCCAAATCCTCAGCAGACAGGCTAGGAAAAAAAAAAGTCATAAACCAACATAGAGAAGAAATACATTATTAAGGCAAATAGTGTAGGTTTCAGTTGGCTATGAAATAGGAATCCATTTTCTCCTTAAAGAAAGATTAAAAACCAGTGTCCTCACAGCTGTGTCAATTCATAATAAATAGTCTGGGTTCTAAAAGTAGAAGTACTGGATTATCTGGCAAATTCCTTTTAGCAGGTTTGCTCAAAATTTAAAACATCTCCAGAAATTAAGTAAAAACTCCCCTGGAAATGCAGTGAAGAACTAAATGAAAAAATGTTGAATTACAGAACTTTGTGAGTAAACTTTCCAATCGGAAAATCAAAACCTAACACCGAAAGAAGTCTCTCAGACTACTGTAAAACTTTTTACATACTGCAAGGTCAAAGACAAGGCTTGCTTCACATCTTTCTAAAGGTATATTTTCTTTATATTTAATATGCTCAAGAGATAATACAACAATAAACCAAAAATCATGAAACTTTTAACAAGACTTTTCGTAACCCAAACAAGCAGAACACCCTAGTAATTAGATAAAACAGTCTGGAGATGATCTAAAGGAGGGCCACGAAGATGATCACAGGCCTGGAGAGCCCGCCCTATGACAAAGACTGAAGAAGCCAGGTCTCTTCTCCCTGGAGAAGGGAAGGCTTGGCAGGGGCCACATCACAGTATTCCAGTACTTGGGGTGCAGCTATGAAGCGGATGGAGGCTTTCTCTTCACAAGAAGCCACACGAAGAAGACAAGCGGCAACAGGTTACATGAGGAGCGGTTTCATCTCAGTACGAGAAAGAAATGGGTAACAATTGTTCACTGGAACAACCTGCCCCGGGATGTGGCTGAGGCCCCGTCGCTGGATGTTTTCAAGATGCAATTGGACGGGGTGCTAGATGATCTCTTCTAGGGTGCCTTCCACAGGAAAGGCTGGACCGGACTATCCTTTGAGGTCCCTTCCAACTTGGGCTGTTCCGGGATGATTCTACAAACACTAGTACAAGACAGATTGAATTTTGTTGTTTCAACCATAATACCAGAATCTGATTCAGCTGTTCAGATGGGTCTACATGCTTCTTTATGGTCTTTAATTCCTAATAACTGAAGTGAAAATTAGAAGGAGTTATGCCTAAAATCTGACTAAAAAAAATAAAAAATCACTATGAAAGACTTGAAACAAAATCTTTAAGTTTGTTTTTGGGTTATGGGTTAGGTTTTTGTTGTTTTTTTTCTTTTTTATTAAAAGTTTAGTCATGAGTTTCACAAATTAGTAATTTTAATCAGTTTTACTTCCACAAACGAAGGTACGCTCTTCTAGCAATGTGCCCATCATTAGAAGCTTTACACGAAATTGAGCGGGTACAAGGTCCGTCCCAAGTGGTTAGGCATTCTCAACCATGAAGCTGATAGCCCCCTGAATCGTTCACTGCATCCAGAAGTTTTCCGGTTTAATCCTGTATAACAAATCAACTTTGTCTGGCCCAAATAAGAAGCTACCCCTACTCTTAGAAAAATACCTAGATTTTCCCTCAGCCTGCCACTTGCTTTATATTTGCTGTTTACACCATCATTGTACTTGCCATAAATCAGAGGGCAATCTCTGTCCTTCACAGCAGGCTTGCTAAGACAGCACAACCAAAGGAGGAGCATGCAGACAGGACCACGACTCAACTCTCTGCCCTGGTTTAGCATCCTAAGCACCATGCATTTACAGCCCTTCCTTCACAACAAGGCTGAGACATATACAGCGCACACAAAACCCAGGACAGCCACTTTCTTTAAAGAAGAAAGCGCAGAATTTTTCAGAGCAAGTAAGTCTTCTTAAGAAAGATGTTAATTCACTTTCACAAAGGCTACTATAAGCCAGGAGTCTTTTCTCCAATTTAAATTAGCAGGAAATTAAGGTGCACATGCCTTATGTCTGTGTATGAGAAACTGGGTTTCTTAATATCAAGGTAGCAGAAAATAGTCAAACATACTCCACGGGATCACTGTGCATTACCACAGAATTACACTCAAAACCTGTATGCTTAAGACACCCACAGACAAGTAGGAGGAGGTAAAGGGTGCTCTTTGCATACTTCCATGCTCCTGATAACCACCAGTTCTTGTCCAAGAACTTTTCCATCAGAACTTGACACTCTGCTGTTCACTGATCAGGCTCCTTCACCTTCTTTTGACAACCACAGCAAAGTACCCCTTAAATGAAATAAGCCTCCTACTAGTGTAAGTATTGGTCACACAGGCAGAGATCTCTGACAAAGTCACATAACAACCACAGAGGCATCTCAAAAGACAAGTTTCATACAACTGTCCAAAGGGACAGTGACAACTTGTTAAGATCATCCTCTACAAAGACGCTCATTAACTAGTGCATATTTGAAAGATTGTTGCACTGAAAGATTCTCTGGTCCACAAGGCCAAACAATCACCGTGGGAGCAGTGTAAGGCTGTAAGTTTAAGCAATAGAACTGGCAGAACTAGCAACAACATGATGGTGCGATAACCCCGACTCAAAGGCCACACCTTTTTCTAAGGCATTAAAACACACAGTTCAGTTACCGTGAATTTAACAGGAGCTTTCACCACGGGAAGAAATTAATATCTTAAGAATAGTTAATGTGTTAAACTTCATTGCCCGCTGCAGGAGAATGGGAATTTACAACTCAAGAGGGTAAAACCAGAGTCTTCTGTGCAGAAATTCTAAATATTTGGAAATCATCAACCAGCTCTCAGATACTTTAGGTACTGAATCCAGCAACCTGAAGCTCATTACTAGGTAAGTAATAACAATCACACTCACAAAACTGCCTCCAAATGCAAGGAGCTATAGCCGAGCAAAGCCTTCAGCTGCAAAAAGGACTGTGCCAGATGTTCTAATAAAAGCAGACTGGCTCCATATTCCCCCAGGCAACATTCAGCATCAAAATGCAGCAGCTGCCAAACAACCCTGACCATTCCCGAACACCATGCTAAAGAGTTCACACAGGAAAGGAGTTTTTATTCAAATGTGTGGGCATCGACGGAAGCCTACGGCAACCTAAGCACAGATCCCCAGACACGTAATTCCAAAGAAGCTGAAGTGCCAGAAAGCTCACACATACAAGAAAATGAGTCTGGAAGCATAATACACAGAAGGAAAATAGCCAGTCTGATGAGCAATGGAACGCATCAACAGGGATGCTGAACCAGTATGAAAGCTGCAGATGCTGCAGCATAAGAGTCCATGCTCTCCAGCCGTCTCTTGGGACTATTACCCAAAGTTCTCACTCACACGCCCTCAGCCCCACTTCCCTTCAGAAGCCTCCCCAAGGCCAGCAGAGCCCCACAAACCGGCCTGGGGCCCGTGCCCAAGCACGGCCACCCGCAGTACTTGGCCAAACACTCATCATTTGTGTCGCCGAGGGGGCTTCCAGGTGTGCATTCGCAAAATGCGACCAGCGGGGCTCCCCAGACCGCCTCCCACCCTGCTCCCCGCAACCGGCCGCCCGCCACAACACGGGGGCCAAGAGACAGCGCCGAGTCAGCAGCCGGGCCCGGGCTGCCCGCGCCGGCACCACCCGCCGGGACCCCGCACTCCTCGGCAGCACCCGCCGCCGGCCCGGCCGCTCCGCACGCTGAGGCGAAGCCGCCGGCGTACCGGGCTGCAGCGGCCCGCGGGGCGCCGCCTGACCGCCGGGCTGCTTGAACTCCTTCTGCGACTCCTTCGCGCTGCCGCCCGCCCTGCCGCCGGCACCGGCTTTCCGGTCGGCCGTCGCCGCCTCGTTGCGCTTCTTGCGCTGCTGCTGGCGGCGCTCGGCCTCCCGTAGGATGTCGAAGGGGTCCGACTCGTCGTCCAAGAGCTGGTAATAGCGGTTGAACACGGCGCAGCCGAAGTTCTCCTGCATGAGAGCAGCCACGGGGCTGCTCATTGTCCCCGCTGTACTCTCCTCCCGGGCCCCGGGACAGTGGGTGCCCAGACCGGAGTACCAAGAGTAGTACCGCCGCCGCAGCAGCAGCCCCGGCCCGGCACTACCGGCACCGACCAACCCGACATTGCCGAGGCCCCGCCCAACGTCAACAGGCGCGGCCAATACTAAATAAAAGCAAGGCGCGAGCAACCAATCTCGGATTTAGGCCCGCCCCGCCCCGCCCCTGACGTGCCGCGACTACCAATTAGCGCGCGGCGCCAACGTAGTCAATAATGGCCCATCGACCAATGCGGTGCGCGGTTCAGAAAGCCCGGCCTGATTAATTATTCATGACTGTGCATTATTCAGGAGCCGCTGGTGGCGGCGGGGCCGGAGTGCCGTGGCTGCGCCCGGCGCACCGCGATCGCTCTCTGTGCCGGCTCAAGGACTCTGCTCGCCCTCGACTTGCCGCAGCAGGGTCTCGGGCAATAAGCCAAAGGGAAAAGAAATAATTAATTGATTGGAGTGACACAGCAGCCAGGGCTGGCCCTCCAGAGCAGCACCCAGAACCCCGGAACACCTGGACGGTTGTACCCTTCCCAACCCATGCGTCCCCTCATGCCTCCGCATGCGCCACCTGGTCCAGGGTAATTTGTGGTCTGGGGTTGACTTATTCCCGAGCAGATTCCTGCTCCTTCTCCAGCAGGGCTGCTAACTGTTCTTATCTTGCCAAGCTGCATTCTCCACCAGCGGCAGAACTCAGAACTTCCTTATCTCCCAGTGTGTTCCCATGGCAGGGCCGCCTTATATGTGACTGAGAAGTTCAAAACAAATTCAGTTTATCTAGGTGAGATTTCGCAGCTGGCGGACCAAGGCTTCAGCAACTTGAGCTACTTAGACCAAATGATTTCTATATAAACAGTATGCCAACATAGAATCATAGAA
>VXBH01004340.1:0-42563 GCA_013400035.1 Rynchops niger
GCTCTAGTGATAGAGATTGTAGGGGTTTTTTTGGGTGTGTATGGTTGGACTCAATGATCTCAAAGGACCTTTCCAACCATGAAGATTCTATGATTCTATGCCCAGTACCAAAAGCTGCCTTGCCAAAGCATAAGAGATGTGCAGAAGTAGGGGAGTGAAAGGTGTGTGGTAGTGATGGGAGAAAAGAGTGAACACAACTGAGCTGGTGTGTGGGGAAGTGGGTTGGGGTGAGAACAGTCCTATTCCATACATGTGCAAGCACAGATGAGGATTTATGTGTGGAAACGGCTGTTGGGGGACTAAACCTAACATGCATGTGCATAGCCTGGGGAGGAGGAGAGGAGTGGGTGGGTGCCAAGAAGGGAGAGCCAGGATTGCCTTCATTCCCATTTCCCTTTGCCTCTGTCTGCTGGCCCCTCCTGACACATGACACCGATACTTACAGGAGCTTGCAGCCCAAGTCTCCCTCCTTTCCTCTCAGAGCATCCAGCACAGGGAGGACAACACAGCTGACAGCGAGCCTAGGGCAGCATCCCACATCTCTGCAAAGCCCTTGCTTAGGAGCATCAAGGTAAGGACCCCCTGTCCTCTCTGTGTCTGTGGACACCAGAATTCCTGCCCTAAACTAGCAGGAGCTGAGAAACCCGGCAGACGTGGCTGTGTTAGGGACTTCTGTGAGGTGCTCAGTCCTGGTGGGTTCATTCTTACCACTGAGCTGCCTTTTAGCTATGTATGGTGCCTACCTGGCGGGAGCTTGCAGGGAGATGACAACGAAACCGAAGTGGGGCAGGACGCATTTGTCAGTTCCTGAGCAGCCTGTGAGCTTTCAGGGGCGCCTGTGAGCCCAGGACAAACAGCTCCAGTCCCTGCAGAAGGAAAAAATCTTATCAATTGGCAGCCGTTGAGCCTGGGCGTAGCACTCTGGGCCTTTGTGTCCCCAGGGTTGCACAGCACGTACATTCACGCCTGGACAGGCTACGGCTGTTTGCAGGACTGCTGGAGGACAGGGGAGCTATGATAGCAAGGAGAAGTATGCACCACCTTCCGTTCTTAAGTAAAGAGAACAGGGAAAAACTCAAGAATGCCTCTGTACCTCCTTCTCTCCATGCCAGCCCTGGAAAAAGCAGGTTTAAAAAAAACACCCCTGCAAATTACACTTGGGATTCACGCTGCATTCACATGGGTATAGCCAAAGTTAAGGTTTCTGAGAAGTGCTAGTTGTACAAACACTACCAGGCAGTGAGAGAGAACTGAAATATGTTTGTAAAATGTCTGTCTCAAGTTTGTCATGTGCTAGAACTATATGCACTATGCTTACAAATCACTCCAGTATCTTTCTGTTTATTGTTTATTTTATACTTTGGAGAAGATTTTACACACAAAAAAATTAAAATCAGCTCGCTTTTAGGGACTATATTTTAAAATACAGCCTGCTAAGCAACCTGTTGAAGCAAAATTGAATGTTTTATTGTCCTTTTACTGCTGTACTTCTGTATTATTATTTGTGTCGTTTAGGAAACAGAAAACAAAGAAATGATTTTATTCAGATTCTGGTGGCTTTTGTGGATACTTGAACACCATGAGTTTTTAGCAGAAAATCCCAGGGAAGAAAAAAGATATGGATTGAGAAGACCAAAACCTAAACACAGTCTGTCAAATACTGTAGAAAAATATCCCAGCCCAAGTGACCAAGGTGAATATTGTATTTTTAAAACCAGTGTGGGTTTTTTTCCCCAATTCATTTATTTGGATTCTAGACTACATGGCTAACTTGCTCTCTAAGATATTGTTTATAATCAGCCAGGCTTGCCTCATCCTAGATTATCACATGCCTTATTTTTGCACTTTTATCTTTTTACTCCCATCTTTTCCCTCCCCTTTTGTGTATTTCAGAAAAGGAGATTACTTCTGGTCTTTTTTATGATATGGCTGATAGCCTGTTACTGTCACTACAAGAATAATAGCCCATATAACAGTATTTTTATAGAAGTAACATCATCAGTAATTCAGAAAATTAGTACTCTGCAGATCCTGCTTTTGGAAACTTTAATGTCACTGGATGTGAGTGTCAGTACTAGGGACAAAATCTAGCTCTGTCAAATCGCATTCCAGTGTCTTATTCAGTAAGACTCATTTTTCCTGTAGATGACTTCCACTTTCCCATTCCTCATCCTGGTAGGGTAGTCAGTGAAATACCAGGCAACAGGACAGAATGAATGTATAAAAACACAACAACACTCCTCATTTCATACCACATGACATCACCTCACCTTCAGTTTCTTATTCTGTGGGGCATCTCTTCTGGAGCAAATTCCTCAGCCTCTATGTGCTTTATCTTCATGAGGGTCTCACACTTGCAATCACAGATGTTTTCAAAAATTTCCATAATTGCACTCCCACTTTTGAAGCCTAAAATACAGCTAAGGGTTAAGGTTAGAACGAGATTTAGTATGAAACCACTCCACTCACCTACCTACCTATTTATTCTAGATGAAGACTGCATTCTGGAAATTGCTTTTTTACTGGACAGCTCTGAAAGTGCTAAGGACTATAATCACCAACAGCAGAAAAAATTTGTACTGGAAACAGTAGACAGAATGAAAAGTCTGCAGGTTAGTTCTGGACGTCCCCTTAGCTGGAGAATGGCCTTACTTCAGTACAGCAGCACTGTTTTCATAGAGCAAAGATTCCATGACTGGAAAGGTCCTGAAGCATTTAAATCCCACATTGCTCCTATCACCTACATAGGTCATGGCACCTACACGACTTATGCTATAACTAACCTTACACAACTCTACATGACTGAAGGGACTCCGGGTAGTGTGAAAGTAGCCGTGCTCTTCACCGATGGAGTGGACCATCCAAGAAACCCAGATATTTTTGCAGCTACAGCTAATGCTAAACACCAAGGAATTGTATTTTTCACAATGGGAATGACCAGAGTGGCTGAGGAGGTTAGCAATGCTGCCAAGCTCCGGCTCCTGGCCAGCGTCCCAGCATCCAGGTTCGTTTTCAACCTTCAGGAGAAAGAAACTGTGGAGAAGGTTCTCAAAGAACTGGTATGTATGAGAAAGAATTTGAAAGAGTTATAGGAACATACGTAAAAAATGCTCTTATTTCCAATGATTTGAAACGCTTATGCTATCACAGAAACCTCTATTTTTTACATGTTAAAGCAGCCCTCTTATTAATAAGACCACTGTGCCAAAGTACAGGTTTCCTTTCTCTCCCCACCATTCAGATCTTGCCAGCCAAAATATTTGAAGTTGGAAACTGAATTAGACGTAAAGAGACCTGTTGTGAAGTTATTTTTATCTCTGTTTTTCCTCCTAAGAAAGATATTTTAAACTTCCTTTCTTAAAAAAAAAGCCAACCAACCAACCATTTTTCGACATTTCTTCTGTAGCAAGTAGGAATGTGACATTGCCTTTTGTACCAAAAAAGATGCAGCTCTTGCAGAAGTGAAAATAAATTTGTAGACCTTAATGGAGATATGTCAATTTAGATAAAATTTGAACTTGGCCATGGACATCTTTAAATTTCCATGAAAAACCTGCCACATAATCAAGAGGAAATCTGTAAATTGCGCTTGGAGTTTTGGATGCCTCTTTTCTGCATGTGAAATTCATTTACAAAAAACATTCCCTGCCAAGCATGGAGAACAGAGCCATCCTCTAGCCTATAGATCTGGTGACACAGGCTGTAGATGAAGTCCTGATCTAAGCATGCACAGAGATATAGAATAGGAATATGAGTAACAACCAGGAGAATTCTGCACTGAAAGTGACACTTAAGTGATCTCATACAGGCCTAGAGCATGTACATAAACTGGCCGTCCTGTCTGTCTGTCTGTCTCTCCTTCCCTTCTGCAGCCTGCCACTCTGCATGGGTTTCCCTGCATATCCCCCTTCCATCTTCTCTGGTATTACCATTGCTTTTGGCACCACAGCAACCACCTCTCAAGGGACTAAACACACTTTATTTTACTGTTCCAAACAGACAGCCATCCTCAGGTGCCTTCTTTGGAGAGCAAGGCTGCTGTCTGGCTTCGGCATAATTATATTTGCATACATGCGAATTTTGGAGATATGTATTGCATTGCTGCTCATCAACACATTTATATCCTCTCAAGAGATTACAGCAGCGGTGAAAAGTGGGAGGAATGCATTGTATGTGGGTGTTTCAGCTACAGAGATCTTCTAAAAAAGAATAGAGCTAATTCGATGATGAGAATTTCATGTGACCACTGTCAAAGTCAAATATTTTCTAAGGTGCTCTTAGTGTTCTCATTTAGTGTGTGCCTAACGGTATGCATAGAAGAGCTTCTGATTTTCTCAAGTGTAGAGCATGTATCATTCACTCCTACTAGAGAGCTGCTGCTATCAGCACTTTGGAAACAGTGTGGTTTCTGGCTGCATTGCTCTCATACACCTAGCTAACTGCTGGTTTCGGTCTGTTTACCGTTGTAATTTCAGCAAATTATGGTTGGACGAGGAGAGTCAGTGATTTGTGCAGTCAACAATCTATAATAGGAATTGAAAGTATTTAAGTGATTTTTTTAGAATAGAGAGATTGCTAGAATGTTTCTCATAAATTAAAGCTTAATTAATATTAGTTGATATGTTAATTGCATAATTTAATTAACTAGCTGCTGAAGCCATTTATTTTAACATATTTCAATGTCTTTCCTGTGGAGCTGGATTACGACGGTAAATTTCTAATCTTGTTTTTAATATCTGTTTTTACAGAAAGATCTGTCTGAGGAGGAAGTAAGTTGTTTGGTTTTTTTCCTGTACAGAACTACTGCTTAATATAGACATTTACAATTATATGGAAACGTAATTCAAGAAAACTGATAGCTCAGGAAGTTGGTTAAATATTGAGTCTAATGGGTTTGCCTTCAAGTAAAACATGCTTTTGTATTTGCAGGACAGAGCTCTAGTTTGCTATTCTAATGTCATTTACCCTCCCTCCTTATTTTGAAAGTTCAAAGACCAATGTGTGAGTATTAGCAAGAATTTGCTGATACGTCACGGCACGTCAGCCAACAGACTCAGTGGATAAGAAAACATGACAGAGCTGAATGTGGTGCAGTTCTAGCCCTTAATGCTCTTCCTATGTAAGAGAGTTTTAAAAAAAAAGGGAAGGAACTCAACCAAAGCTCCACCGTTGCACTTTCCCAGTTTGTCCATACTGTGTCACCCTGACTGTGGGCTCTGGCAGGTCTGGCTGCCATTTTGAGGGGAATAAAGTTACCTTTCCTTTTAAAGATGTTATTCCTACTTAAAGTACAGTTACCTCAGGCAAAGACTGTTCTGAGGAGCAGCTCAAGGAAACTGCTAAATATTATGAGTGTTTGCCAAAGTTGAGTAAAATGCCAAAGCATTTTATTTTTCAGATTTCCACTAGCATCTTGGTTTTTCTCTGTCAAAATAAACCCTGAAGTAGTAAGACAGTCAGTGTTATCCTTGGACAACATATTTTTACTTACTAATTGGGATATCCAGATAAGAATGATATTTTAAACCTGTCACTTCTAGACATCTCTGAGCTGAGTGGAGGTTTAATAAATAATAAAACAAAAAATAAAAACAACATTGCCTATTCCTCCTCCAAAAACAATGCCAGTATCTGTAATAATTCTGTATTATGGAATGGTTTTAAAGTTTCAAAAAGATCCTAAAAATTGCATAACTACATACCATAATGGTGGACACATGATGGTAGAGATGACAGAATTAAAAGAAAGACTAGAAACTATTACAATGAATTGCATTAACTACATAAAAATATACATCCATTACGTGTTTGGTTTATAGATCAAGCTAGACCTAACTATGATCTATCCTACATAGAATTGAGTAAAGTGGAAAGAAGACGTAAGATGTTTTCTTGGCTATCTCTACAGTTACTAGTAATAAACAAATCTACAACCATAGACACAGCATCCCGATAAACCGACCTTGTGAAGAGTTTGGAGGTAAAGCCATTATTGAGACAATTGAAATTTCAAGAGCAGGAATGATAGGGATTTTTGGATGGAGTGTAGGAGACCACATTCCTGATGAGTGGTAAACTGGCAGTTAAAAGATTTCTGTAAAACATGTACATATAACTGGCTGCTGGTCATTACTGGTGTACTCAGACTAGCCATACAGTAACTTAAAAGCAACGTTCATGTGTTTTCCATTTCTTCTATTGAAATGTGCTGATTTGGACTATTTTCTTTCAAAGTGTTCCCAGGCTGCCATGTGTAACTGTGAGAAGGGGGAAAGAGGCCTTCCTGGCCCTGCTGTAAGTACCTATCATTGCTCGAATGACTGATATATAGTATAAATGAAGATTTATTTCATTGTTGGTATTTTTTTAGGAAATTATTTGAACCCAAATCCTGAGACAACAATAGTTCGAGGTTCAATACATAGTCCTCCATAGCTAGATTGCATGTAATTGTCACACCAGCAGGAAATGCAGAAAGACCTGAGAATGCCATGAGACGTTTCCTCTGAAAAATGAACAGTGGGATGTGTTGAGGCTTTCGTTTTAGCCACAACAATTTAAAAGGCAGGAAAGAGCAACTTTCCTGTGTAGAACAATAATTCACCTGTTACAAGCAGACAAGCAGACCAGGTGGATCTAACAAGCCCCAAATCAAACATTAATATCGGAAAAGCTCTCTGAAAGCAACAGAGAGAGGCAAGAGGCTGAAGCATTAGCAACAGCTGAGACAAGAGACCTGTAAAACAGACCGGACTTCTTTCAGAATACTCTTACAACTAGAACCCTTAAGTAAAGGGGATTGCTTCATACAAGGTTTCGTGACCTAAACTGCAGGGTTTAAGCTTCAAAAAGTACTCTGGGAGTTGAATGGTCTGATATTATACCCCTAACATTGAACTAAAGCACCATAGTACCTTATGGCCCTTGCTCGTGGTGAAAGGGCAGTATCAGAGTTTGAAACAGAATCCTAGGGATCTGCCCATCCTCATCCTTTTGACTTGAACATCCTGTACATATATAAACAGAAATACACCCCACTTTTATCCTGCACAGTACAGCACACTTTAATTGAAAATGTAGCCTCCTGTGTGCAAACAGAAGTTTAGTTTGGGTTATTATTGAGTGCCTTTACCTGGGGAGCGCAAGTACCTCTTAAACAAAAGCATACACCACAAAACATTCAAAAAAACCCAAAACAACCACCTGGCAAGCTGGGGAGTTATAAAAACATCTGATCACCTCTCTTCTTCAGAGGAGACCTCAACAGGTTTTGTTTACAACAAAGACAAAAAAGACTGCCTGTTGAGTTGGTCCTGCTGCTCTCAAAAATTTAATTTCAAGGTTATGGTAAATGCAAACTTTTTTTAAAACAAATCTATAGGAAGCAAATATCCTAAATATATTAAAAAAAAAATCACCAAAACAAAACACAACCCCCCCAAAACCCACAAAAGTGTATATTTTATAAAATAAAATTACTTGACTAACATATATTATAAGAATTTTATTTTCTTGTTTTCAGGGTAAAAAGGGTCGCACTGGGGACGATGGAGCTCCAGGCCCCAAAGGAGCAAAGGTGATGTGATTTTTCAGATTTAGAAGACAGATGTGGTACTTCATTAATATGGAAAGACTATTCTAATAGTACCCATGTACTTTCCACCTGGAAATTTCTTAAACTTCATCTACACCCTTTTGCTGTAGTAAAGACTAATATTCTTTACAAATTAAAATCTTATATCTAACATAAGAAACCATCAAGAGTGTAAAAAGAAAGAGCTGGTGTGATTCCTGTATTGCATTGAGATATCTACTCAGATAATAAGGACAATACTGTCTTATCCTGATTTCACTGATCTTGATGTTGGATTATTCATAGGGGGAGCCAGGTCTTAATGGAATCCCAGGACGAGATGGAATAGAGGTAAAAAAAGATTTTTTTCCCCTTCTTCTACAGTGAGCAGTGTTCCTTCAAGGCAAAACACCACTTTTTTTTTTTTTTTTTTCTCCCAAATATAACAGCAACTTTAAATTCTGGTTTACCAGCTAATGATTCATTAACACTAAAATTGGAAAACATTACCGTTGCTTAAACAAAGGGAATAATTCCTTCTTATAAGAGTGATGTAGAAAATACTCTCTAATAATACATAGGCCCTCCTAAAAAGCATGAAAAGCTCTGCTATGATAATCTAAGAACATTGCAGAAATTGACACTCTGCATCCTTATGGGTCAGTTTAAATTTTTCATTTGGCAAATAAAAGATCCAGTGTGTAATAGCAATGAAAAAAATGAATGAAATACATATAGGACGTAACTGTAGGACCAGCCTTGTAGTGCTTAACTCTGAATTCATTCACATATGAATCACTCTACTTTATATTTTCTTATTTATTCATTATTTCTTCTTTATTCCTTTTTAATTAGTGACTTTTTTCTGGCTTTCTTATTTTACTATGTTTCTTACTAAGATGGAAATACAAACTCTAGTTGATCTGCTTTTACATCATCAAAATCACAGTCTAAAATGACACATAATTCTTCACACATACAACAGCATCTATCATGACAGGATTTAGAGTCATACTACCACGTTTATCAGACATCACCTTTTCTACTTAATTGTTCATTATAACCTGAAATGCGGCTTTTCTAGAGAGAGTTGAATGTTAATAGCATCAATACGCATGTTCTTACATTTGTGTTATATATCCTCACAACCTGCTTTGCTTTTTTATTTTCCCAGGGGAAATCTGGATATAAAGGAGAGAAGGTACTACTTTTAGTCAGAACTTCTGCTTACATACAGATATTTGATGTTATTATTATTTATTATGTATAGTGCCATATTTCTTATAAATACTAGTAATGAACAACAACATCATCTTACCAGCTGCTGCACAAGCTCTGATAGATGTGCCCCTTCCCCAATGAACCTACAGCGCAATTGCTATAATATGTCATGAATAGAATAACATTTAGGTTTGCAACTAAAGCACCCAAAGAATAAGGATGATGTGCTCAATATACCTCATAAATATTTATTGCTGCTCCTTTCCAGGGTGAAAGAGGTGAATGTGGAATCCCAGGGATAAAAGGAGACAGAGTAAGTAGGCACAAAGTTGTTAGGCTTTCAAGAAACACAGTTAAAATACAGAAAAAACTACAACTCCCTGAGAAACAACCACGGTGATAGATTTAAGGCAAATATTAATTCTAAGGCTGAGGGAAATAAACAACTGACAGTTTTTAAAAATTAAGTGGGCAAGGATACTATTTTCAGTAACTTTCTCAGCTCCTTCTATATTTTCACGCAATTCCTTTTAAGGCCCAAGCCTAAGCCTGTTTATAACAATGGGAAAACTCGACTTTAACAGAAGCAAAAGGTTTGAAGTAGTAAGCAAAGGGAACAAGAGGTGAAGATGAAATCAAGGTTTCTAATGCCAGTCTTCAAGATTTGGTGTACCAATTGCTGTCAATATTTTAAATGAAACAGAGTTTAATCCTGGATTACTAGTCCTTGATAAGTAACTCTGTTCATTCTTACTCTGTATTCTGATTACCACAGTCCCTTTTAAAAATATTTATTCAATACTTGCTGGCAGCTGATCTTCTCTTGATTTTCTTTTTTATTTTATTGTAAAGATATCTAAATAAGATATATTAGGAAAAAGTTATCTAAAAGTGTTTTTGACCAAATCTAAATACACATAAATGTATCTTTTTTTCCACTTGCCTTCCAGGGTCCTGAAGGTCCAGTAGGCCCCAGAGGAACAAGAGGGCTACAGGTAAAAAAAAAAAAAAAAGAAAAAGAAAAAAACTTAGAAAAACAACAATACCTGGTTCCCTGGTATTCAAAGCTGTGAAATAATGTACCACAACCATCATGGAATCTTTGAGTCACTGAGTTCAAGACATACAAAATCTATCTTCTGAAACAGCAATATTAACAATAATTTGGAGGAGCAGTCTAGACAAATAAATCATCCTTATAATTCATTCAATCTCAAAGACGACAGCAAATATAGTTCCATAAAAAACAAAATCACTAATTTCCCATTCAGTGTCTTATTTCATTGTCTCACAGAAGTACATAGGAAGACTTTAGTCTCTTTTCATCCCAACACTCTTCAACTGAAGGCCAAGAAGCTTAGCCAGTCATAGATGTTTCAGTAAAGCTTGACTATAGATTACCTTTAATTGTACTCAAATAAAGGAAGAGACAAATTCTCTCCCCCAATTACCAAACCCACCTCCAACTGAGCTGAGTAGCTGAATCTATACATACATCAGAAAGCAAAGCTTCACTTCTAAAATGTTTGCAACTCATATTTTTGTGCAGACTACAGCAAATTAGAGGTTGTTTTTCAAGCTGCCATTGTTCCAAAAGCTTGAAAAATCTCATTAAAACCACTCCTGTTTTAATAGGGTCCACAAGGACAACCTGGAGATCAAGGGCCTGAAGGCCTACAAGGATCAAAGGCAAGAACGGCATTATTTCTTCTCTTTCTTAATGTTAAAAGGTATTAATACAGCCTCACAACAATAATGCTTTTATCCTTACACCCCTGCTCTTCTTGTAGGGGATGCAGTTTATTGTGACATTGCTAGCAAATCGTATATTCTTTGTGTTCTACAGAGTTCCTAAGTAAGGAACATTTACTCTTTGTATTGGATTCAGGTCCATATTGGATTCAGGTCCAAATCACACTCCAATCTTTTCTCACAGTTAAAATATGGCAGCATCACAGAATATTACTTAGCAGCAGCGTAGCATTGCATTTCTTCAGTTTTCAACTTAAAACTATATTTTTCCCTAAGTGCTAAGCAGGAATTCTGTTTGAGGTCTCAAAAAAAACTCTCCTCTTGAAAAGGTACATTCTCAAGAAGAATTCTATAGCTCAAAATTAGTAGTCCCACTGTTTAGTGATGCTCAGCTGAAGATATCTGAAAGTCACGACAAAGAGCGCAATTCAGGACACAGTCTTGCAATGGGCCCTCTGCAGATGGGCCTCAGAAATCACCCAGTGCTTCACTGCAAGATCCAGTCCCCTCTGTAAACAGAATATATTTTTGGTTTGTTTGTTCAAAAAAACTTAAGATTTACATTTATTAAATACTTAAGATTTGCTGGGTTTACTTCTTACTTACCCCATTGTAAGTTCCAGGTATACCAATGGAGATTATTTCATCCTGTGGTTCTGTGATGACTTGATATCTTTATCATAATAGTTTAATGGAAGATGCAAATATCACTGGGTATTATAGACAATTATGAGAACTGTTCATTAAGAGAGACCACAGTTATACTTTGCTTCTCAGAAAAACCTTACACTGAATAATTCAACCAAGGCTAATGGGTTCTTCAGCTACTGAAATGGATATTATTGTAGAGAAAAACGTGAAAATAAGTTATAAAAGACATTTTGGTATCTCCTTTGCACCATATTTAGAGTGCCTGCTGGACAGCAGTGAGGCATAGAGCAGTTGGGTGTCAAAACTCTCATATCCCACATGAAACGTAACGTTTTTCCTTTTGTTTAATCTGGTATCACTTTGTACAGGAAATACTGACATTCTTAATAAAGGGAATTTTGAAGCATTGAACGGGCAAACAGATTAAGTACTATGTAAGACAATTCCAATGGCCTGAAATTCAGGATATACAAAAAATAAAGTTACAAACTGAGTTAAACTGATTTCCCTAGACACCAATTTATAAGCAGAATTGTTTCTTTTTTCATTCTTTGACAAGGGTGAAAGAGGTCTCCCTGGGCCACCTGGCTTACCTGGAGAGACTGGAATAGGACTGCCAGGCCCAAAGGTACAAGCATTTCTTATCTTCTATAGTACATGTACTGTAGGCTAAAAACGAAGATCGAGACAGCCAAGATAATATACTTGCTGGTACATGAGAAACTTCCAGCCCCCAAACGCTGTTTTTATGGTACTGGAAAGGTATTTTGTATGTTGATCAAAACTGTTTGGGAAAAAAGAAGTACATTTTAAGTATGTACTTTAAAGGACTTTATTACAGTAGTTCTTATGCTTGACATAACTCGATCCAAGCAGTTTATGGCTCAGTAAAAATGCATACGTAGTCTTAAACAAAAATCATCCTGTGAAAAACAGACTTGTTGCTTTGGATGACTGGCATAAAGAAAACAGAAACACTATGATAGAAATACTGACTTCTTGGAAAAGTATCAATAAGTGATACATAATGTATTAGGCATATGATGGGAATAATTAACCATTTAGATTCAACACTGTCTTCTCTCAAATGCAGAACTGAGGCTGTCCCCTAACGCTGGGAAACTGCACCAGCTCAGCCTCTGTGGTGCCTTGCATGCTGTATGACTCTGAGGACGCTCAAATTTTCTCTGCCATTCCTGTATTCTCCTAAAACAATTATTTCAAGCACAGAATGTCTGATGAGTTGTTATATGCTACACAGATACAAATACCTAAATCAGGCATTTTCAAAATACATCTTTGTTTGAAGGGTGACACCGGTTTGACAGGAAGACCAGGCCCTGTTGGCCCACCCGGAGTTGGTGAGCCGGGACTTACGGTATGTCTATTTTTTATTTGGTGAGAGGGAAGCAGGACAGAAAGGAAAAACTCTCAGTGCTTCCCTGTTAAAGGGGATATATGTGTGTTAAATGATACCATCTCTTTTCTTTCTTCCACTAGTTCTTACTTTCATACATACTAGGTTGTCTGCCTTTCATTTCCCTCAATAAACTGGAAATGTTTACAATTCCTTAACTTTTCTAATTATCTTAGTCTCCAAAACAGCTATGGAAAAGAAACACTTTATGCAAAACCACACAAATATTTAAATAAATCTGTCCCCAATAGATTCAAATCCACATGTGGTAACTTTGAGGTTGACTGCTTTTCAGTATCATTAGAATATTAACATCACAGCTTTGAGGGAGAGACTCCATTTCAACCACTGTAACATTAGAAACAGTCATACCTAAACAACTTCAATAAAGACATTCAGATTGCGTAAATGGTCCCTGGTAGCAATTTGACCAGTATTACCTTTCCTGGAGATAACAGAGGGGGAAATAAAAAAAACAAACCTGAATTTCAGAATTTATAGTAGGTTTGGCTCAGAAGTCTCTTCCATCTTTTCCTGCCCTTCCTCCTCCTGGTAGCTGCATACTCAACCTCTTTGTGGTGATTCAGAAAATCAGTATGCCAATTTTATGGTTGCTTTTTTTCAAAGTGTCAGACTTTTTTACTGAGCTATTTACAATACAGCAGACTCAAATTCATTTCTCATCACCTGGATGGAAGACCCCCTAGTGCAACCACAAGGGAAATTTTGTGCAGTTTTTTCACAAGTAGCTTTTCCCCACTGACAAGGGAAGATTTGTAATAATCATTTCAAAAGAGGTGCTCCCACCAAAACCAGAAAGATGGTTTGGTTACTGAACTGACTGATCTCAAACCTGCTTGAAAATACACTACTGGAGAGGAACGAGTTCTCATTGAAGAGCCCAAAGAAAAGAGCATTACTCATAAGGCCAGCGGTGTCAGTCAGTCAAAGAGGGGCAGTAATGCTTCCTGAGTCTCTTCAATAACAGCAGAGAGAGAAAAAAAAGCCACTTTGTGGGGGAAAAGGTGCCTGTGACGTGCATCTTTGTTAGTCACAACAGCTGTACTGGTATAACAAAAGATTTTGATTTAAAAAAATATAATAAAGGTGGTTTTAAAATTTACTTTAAAGTGTATTTGCTTCAAAAGAGTTTTCTTTTTATGGCTGAATGCAGTGTAATTATCTTCAGCTAAGAACTAGGCATAATTCTAAAGTTCTATGCAGAAGAAGCAGAAGCATATTTAAGCTGTGCAGAGCCAAATCTACTGTGATTGTATAATCTCAAGGAATACATCAGAGAAAAAAAAACAGATGCAGGAAAACACTGTAAAGCTGGCTCAATATGCAAAGGTTTTGAACTTGCACTTAGTGAAAGGTTTTAGTTGTCTTACTTGCTCCTTGTGCTCCTATCAGATCTGCTTTCAAAAAGAGAAGGGCCTGCTAGTATTCTCTTCACCAATTACAATCAAATCTCTCTACAGCTCCATCTTCTTCAGTACAACTCTGCATGGTCTTTAATCTGATTCTCCCTGTCTCTCATGATTATACTGATACATTAATAAGGATAAGTAACAATTTGTAAACCAAACTAAAGTTTAGGGAGTGAAGATTTCAAAAACATAAGGAATAGGAATTTTAGCTACATAACCTGTGATTTGTAAGTAATGAGAAAATTAAACTGTCTGCCTTGTTATTGCTGCAGGCCAGAATGCTCATCATTTATTCACTGTGAATATCATATTACTGTATTATTTTTAACAGGTTACAACTACACCAACATTTAAAGACATGCTTAAAACCGACAATGACATAGAACCTGCTGCAGTTGATTTGAGTGATTAATACATATTCTAGGCCATTTTAAACTTATGTTAACAGGGGCCTCAAGGACCACAAGGTGTTCAAGGAGAAAGAGGTTCACCAGGAGATGGGCTTCCAGGAGCAAAGGTACAGTGGTTGAAGGGTTTTAAGACCAGAGCAGCACCATTAAATGATTGCATTCCAAAACAAGTCCATAGCAGACAGGGGAATCGGAGAAAGTAGCTTGTAAATTAATATTAACATTCAGCATCAATTAACCCAATATGTTTTCATATAATTCAGTTGGTCCGAACATGACTTCTAGGTACAGCTAGCCTTTGGGGCCTGTAAAGCCAATATTTAATTCACCTGACACTTGTTTTGTGAGATCTAAGCCTGGAAAGAATTATAATTTTAAAAGAGCCTCAAGGATCTAACTTTAAATAAACTATTATAAAAGAGATTCCTAGATGAAAAATGCAGCTTTTTGTTGTTGCTTTTTTCTAAATCCTTATATAGAGAGATCTTTGTTGTCACTAAAGATGGACTTCTAAGCTTCTTAAATACCTCAGCCATTAGCTTATGTGTTTTAGCAGAAATCTGAATTCAGTTTGTGGGAAAAGAAAGCTGCTGTTACTAATTTTCAGATCCAGTGGAACCAATGACAGCAGTAGTTGCACCTACATGGACGGACCCACTGTGAGCTCCTTTTGCTTCCCGCTGCAAACAAACTCCCACTTTGACCTTTGATTACAGTGACAAAGTGACACAGCTTGTATAAGAGCTAAATAAATAACTAAAACACTCATTTTTATGCTGGCACCGAGGCAATTTTGGTTGGGAAAACAATAAAAAATTGTTTCGCATATGCAGGCCCCAACTGTCCATCTTCTAAAATTCTTAGGATTTTTGCTTAGCACAATATTGTAATCAGCTAGGTTTAAATCTGACTTCTGCTAGCAACATAGTATCTTCAAACCTACAGTATATATTTTATGATGAATTATATAAATTATCTAACCTCATTGTCGATGGCTTATATTTCCTTAGCAGATCTCATGCATGAAAACAAACAAAAAAAGCATTTAGAAAATGCATTTAGAGATCATTCCATTGCCACTGAAATACCAGTTCATGTGGGAAGAAACACTGCAACTACAAAGTAAAGCACAGCAACAATGCACAGTGGGAACAAGTACAGAATAATGTGTAATCTAACCAAAACTATTGAGCAACTGAGATAGGCAGAATACTTTTTTCAAAGTGGGATTCTTCCAGTGTTATCAGAACCTTGATTCTATAAAAAATTTACTACTTTGTACTGCCAAGTCTGACCTGGAGCCAAGCATGTATCAACAGAGTCTATTCGTATCTCTAATCCTATTAATGGCTGCCAAGTATGTCAGCTCTCTGGTTTTAAACACAGTTTAAACAGGTGATTTGTTAATCTGAAGCAAATTTTACAGTTGCTTTCCTCAGAACATTTTTACTGCAAGCTCACACTTCAGTAAAAAGGAAAATGAAGGCAGGTGTTCTACAGCATCAGGAGTGAAGTATGCTATTTTAAACAGAAATCCCCATGATGTTTCTCAGTCAAACTTAAAATGATGGAATTGGTTACAAGGGAGAGAAAAGATCTGTCTGGGGCATAACTTTATTGCCTTGGGTAATTCTGTGACAATTTACACAACCTAACAATCTGTCTCTACATGTTTTAACAGACGTACAAGGAAGCACAGTATTTGTGTCCTTATTAGTAACCTGCATTTTCCCTGAGATCTCTGTTTGGTAAATAAACATTTATAAAGATGATGACATTTACAAACAGGCTTCTACAACAATACAGTTTGGCCTGGTATTTATTCTGGCAAAATTCTTACTGAGAGCCAGATCCTCATAGCTACACTTAAATGAGATTAACGCATGAGGTAAATAAGTAAAACTCAGCTTTCAGTTAGTCTCATTCATTTAAATCAGTTGTAGTTTTGCCATTGATTTGAGGGGAAGCACAACAGGACCTTAAGTAAACGAGGGCAGAAAGATAAAAAGAAGCTTGTTCAGCTCTTTTATCAGCAATTTCAAACTGCGAGCAAGCTCATTTGAAAAGATGACCTCTTTGGTATCCTGGAAAACAGATTCAGGAGCTACTTTCTGCTTTTTCTTGTTTTGGTTTTCATGATGACAGAGCAAACTTCAGAGAGATCAGCTGTGTGTTTCTACGGTTAACAACGTATTATTTTTTCATGTAGGGAGAACGTGGTTTTGATGGACCAAAAGGCCCTCGTGGACTTCCAGGCATCAGCATAAAAGGTGAAAAGGTGAGCCGTAAATACACAGGGGACTAACAAAGGTGCCGATAAATCTACATAATACAGGGAACACAGGGCTGATATTCACTACAAAAGGTGTAATAAGGCAAGGAACCCACAATAGGCCCTGGATAATAAAGTGTTTTGTAGAGAGATTTATGCCCAATAAACTCTCCCAACCTATTTTAACATCTCCTCATATTAAAATAGGAAATGTTACAAAAAGCATCCGATGCTGTGGGAAAGTTAAGATTTAGAAAGGGAAAAAGAAACTAGCAGTTGTTTGCAACTGAACAAAAGGTCAGATCCCCAGCTTCACTGACTTCAGGAGAGGGGAAGTCAACATGGACTAGCACAGAAGCCATCCCCGATTGTTTCTGTACCTTTACACAACTAAGCAATTGTACTTTGTTTGCCAGGGTGAATTCGGTCCTCCTGGTTTACCTGGGCCAATTGGATTACCTGGAATTGGAATTCAAGGAGAGAAGGTGCAGTTTTCACTTCCCCCTCACCCCACACTTAGATGTGTAGTAACAGAGAATATTTTTTCCTGATAATTACTTAACTAATCTTTTCAGGGAGTGGAGGGCCCAAAAGGACCACCTGGCTCTAGAGGGCTACCAGGACAGGGACTTCCTGGACAAAAGGTTAGGGAAATTTCTGAAGTAAAAGCTACTGTTCTGTTTTTACTGTTATGTTTCCTGATTAAGAAATGTCTGTCTCTGTTCTTACACTTGTTGAAGTGCTGAATACCAATCTAAGTATTGACACAGCTGCAGGAAATTATTTTCTTTATTAATATTATTAAACTGTAGAGCAGATCCTACTCCACTGGAAAGCCTTGATAAACCAATGCCATAGCTATCTCTTTAGGTTTTGGCTTGGCTCACCACAGAACCTTTGAGGTACTATGTATGAGTCAGTGAACTGCACTTGGTCTGCTACGTTTCCATAGGAAGGGTTGTCTGCCTTGAACTTGCAGTTTCATCATAACAGGTGCAGGTGCAGTACAGCAATTCCAGAAAGCAGTTGCACTTAACACAGAACACCACCAAAATTTCAATATCATCTTTTAACCTCACTGTACTGTTTCCATTCCAGAAAAATATATACATACCTTACAGATTGGCTGCTTTACTTGTTACTTCTGCTGCCTGTTGTCTCACCTGACTTAGTGTATTTACTGTATCTAGCAGTTAAGAATCATCTAAGGTAAAATGAAGATTACCTTTGTTGAAGGAAAACTGTCAGAATAATTTAGCATTGACTGATCCTCAAAACACAGAACTGTTAATGAAAGACACCACCCTTGAAGTGTTTAGAAGGGAGATTTAAAGTGATTTTCTGAAAGAGATGATAAATAAAGTTCTGAATGACTGAAGACTATTAGAGAATAGTATAAAGGAACTAAAGGCGTAAGTGGGTCAAGGGTCCATGCCAGGTAAAGAATTTTGCAGCATCAGAGATCACCTCTTACATTTTGAGTGATTGTGCAGGCGTATGCTTTACCAATGGTAAAAAGAAAGAGAAGGGTGAATTGTCTGTGGATGTCAGATAGGCTCCTGAAATATCAGCTACTTTGGTGGGAAACATTCACAGGGACATGTAATTATAGATTTACAGCATGAATCATTTCCACAGACAACTTTTTGGTGACAGCTTAAAACAAGCTGCAGACCCCCAGTCTTTGTGACCAAGGGTTTAATACATCATACTGAAGACAATATCACACTAATCTTTCTTTAAATATAAGCAATCAAGAATATGCTTTTATATTTTTCCATGATAACGCTGTTAAAAAATAATTTCTACTTAAGGGTGAACAAGGCTTGCCAGGAGAGACGGGAGTGCCAGGAGAAAGAGGTATTGGAGAACCTGGTTCTAAGGTACATTGTTAATAGAGGAATTATTTAACTTATTTATTTATTTGGATTTGAAGTCTGTGTTTCTTGAGTATCTTTTCTGTAGTCAAAAATAGCTTTAGAAATAAAATTTAGGGCCTTAGTCTTTAAAATTTTTAACACAGACTTTCAATAAATTCTAGAAATGGGAACATTTTAAATACACCAGTTCTGTACAAAAGTAGTAAGATTTATTGTGACTGAAATTTTCCACATGCCTGCCCCACACTCAAGTCAGTGTTGGCATACAACTCACCTATAGCTCTGTCCAGAAAACCATCCAGAACATTAAACAGTTGCCAGAACTCGCAGTCCCCGGTGTAAATTGAGCTACCACCAAAACTGGTGAAAAAAAGCACTGAGAAGTGTTTTTTGAGCTGGTCCTTCCCTTTTCACACAAGATAGGACGTAAACAGAGCAGCAGCTACATCCTCACACCTTCATACGAAAAATAAGCTGTGCTACTAGACAGAAAGCACACTTGCTTAGAGGAGAGGAAGCTGTAACCAGATTATTTTAGTGCTAAAGTGACTAAGATATTAACCAGTCCCTACGTCATTAACAGCCAGATTAACATAAAATATGGGAATAGATACTTTTGTGATAGTGGAAAGGCACAGGGCTGTCCTGGTTTTGCTCTGGTTTGTTAGGGATTTGAGACAGGGATTGGAAAAGGCAAGAAACTGTTCCACTTCTTTTTTTCATTTCACAAAAGATGGTAATGCTGAGTGAACCCATTTGACCTCAAATAATCCCATTTGATCTAAAACCAGGCCAGGCTCTTGAAACTCGACTGATGACAATTCCACTGCCATTAATAGATTTGTACGGATATTCACCAGCCAGATACCAATCATCATATCACAGTCAGCTTTATCTGATACTTACTTCAAATGGTGCCACTTAATGAAATTATGGCATTATTTTTTAAGAATGAGTTGGAGCATTAATAGCTAATAATATTAATTGCATAGATAAAATGTACAGTTCAAACAATCATACGGTAGGATAGTTCCAGACACATGAGAGTTGTCTTTATAAAAAACCTGCAAGATTTGGGTTCATATGCATAAATGTTTGCTCTAAATATATATACAGTTCAGTAAACTTTTAAAAATAGATTTCCTTGATTCAGAGAAAGAATAGTACCAAGCCTGCATTTAATAGAAGGACTTACTTTTTATTGATGTCAGGGTGAGCCAGGCCCTTCAGGACTCGCAGGTCTGCCTGGTCTTCCAGGAGAAGATGGAGCCCCTGGACAAAAGGTTGGTCCATCTCTCTCTGCAATCTACTTGCTTCCCTCCAAGCTTTCCTACTGTTCTACCTTGATGAAATCTAGAAGAGAGAGTGTTCATGGACAAGGAGAAAAGTAGCACATTTTTCAGTGAAAAAAATTCTCTTTCAAACATACTTTTTTGGGGAAAACTTTTTCTTTTTTTTTTTTTTTTTTTTGTTAGGTAGGAGATTGTCTTATCTTGTTTACAGTTGTTGGCTTTTTTTAATCCACCAAATGCCCTGCAACTCAGAAGGTAAACCAGTAAAATTGCTACTGGCAACCTTTTGTAGCCTCCCGATCATGGTATTTTCCTAGAATCAGAAACCCCATCTATTTAAAGATTATATATACTCAGAGTGTTCAGCCATCACTAAGGAAACATGCTACTTCATGCATTCCACCCAAAGTTTTACAATAGTATTTTTAATACGGGAAGAAAATCTTGGGCCTGCTGACATCAGTGGGAGTCTTGCCATTGACTTTAAAAGGTCTGTGATATTAATGAGCTTATTCAAGTGCATACAGAGTTGATTTTGCACCATGTTTATGCAGTACTCCGAAATGCTGCTTTGATGTTTCTAATTCCAGGGTGAACCAGGGTTACCTGGTCTTAGAGGTCCTGAAGGTGCTCCAGGGATTGGAATACAGGGGGAAAAGGTGAGAATTTCTTACTAAAGGTGACATTCTAAATTGTAATGTTCTAGGAATAGGTTTGTCAAAGCTTTCTCTTTTTTGGTCTACTATAGGTAATGAAAAAATATACCTCAAGGAATAGGTAAATGATTGCTTCTAGAAGTGGTTAAATACAGAGTTTATTCCAGCCTCAGCCTAAAACAACAACTTTTTAAATAGTGAAGTTAATAAAAGATGACCCTGAAAATCTTTTTAATAATTTTTTTTTTTAAACGAGAGCACAACAGTTCAGTGGCTCACAATTTCCAGTGCCTGTGGTAGTATCTGGTCCAAGAAGTTCACAAAGAGCTAACTGGGAATACTACTTCTCTTAGTAGAAATAACTGGGTCGGATCTTTTAGGTTCTGGGTCTTGCACTGTACTGATTCTGTACTGATTCACAGATGGAGAATTACAGTTTCTCATATCAGCATCTGTATCCTGTGAAATAAAGACACTGGGAATAGCTGGAATAGTTGTCCAAGACATCGGACAAGTCATAGAGAGATTAAATGTCAAAATAGAAGAGAAATAAACATATTAAGTAAGTATCACAATGACAAGAAGCTGGAAGGGCTAAAAAACAGTGTAGAAAGGAAAATCAAGGCATCCACCTGTTTTTATATTACTTTGGTGGGGAATACATGCATGCAGCAATAAAATTAATTACTGTATTGGAACTTTTTCAGAATTATTCTGGACTCATAGCTGTTTCATTTCTTTATAATTATTACAGTCTAATAATATGCTTAACTAGCAGTTATGCCTTTACAAACTTTACACTATCTATTCTTAGCTTTTTCTGTCCAGAAGTATATGCTGATCAATCAGAGAGGCATCATTTCAACTGATTGGCCCTATTTGCTTTGAATAAAAAAAAAATACTTTTGAGCTAATTGTCTTTTCCTGTTTTGATTATCTCTCTTAGTATCTTTTTCACGTAATTACTTAACTTGATTTTTCAGCTGCAAGGATGCAGTCTTTGATTCCTTTTGGTTCTTATTTTTTTAAAGTATGTGCTCAATTTTTGTAGGGAGATCAAGGTCAGAGAGGAATACGTGGATTAACAGGACCAACAGGAGTGCCTGGACCTGCTGGAGCTAAAGTATGTTTATTAGCACATTATGTGTGTAAAATAGCCCCCCACAGCTGTGCTTTGGTCTAGAGCTCAGGAAAAAATGTCCCAGAATGAACTTGCTTCTTAAAAAATAATTTAAAAAAAAGTTCAGCTAAGGCTTCTCTTAGCAAGACAGACCGTGATCCTTATAAACATCTAGAAGAATTTTTAAAAAATGTTTTTATTAAATTGCATTTATCATATTGCTTCCCTGCCAGTTTCGACTAATATTGGTATTTTTATGCGGACATACTTGGGAAAATAGTATGGAGTATGGCATATACATGTGTGACAGGACCTTATTTTCCCTTACACTGACTCACGGATTATATTCTTTTATGGATATGGAGTTTCTATTCAAATATTCAGTACTCACTGAGAGAAGGGCGACTCCAGGTTTCTCCTCCACTTTCTTATTAAGTCTTTTGCTGTTTATAGACACAAGAGTGTGTATTTACACATAAGAGGAAAACAAAAAGGGGTTAAAAAGTACACTGAAAAGACTATTTAAAAAAAAAATCTACTTACTCTGACAGAGTGTTTTCAGTATACCTACACTGCTGTGCAGGAAGTCTTGAGTGCTGGATGTGCTGGACCAAGTCTCAAATACACCAAGAAGGGGATTTCTAATAACATATATTTGTTCAGTGACAGACAAGAACCTCATTTCCATCAAGAAATCAGAACTACGCTTGTTATCAGTTCTTCAGTTAGATTTCACTCCACATAGAACAGAATATTAGAAATTCTAATAGAATTTTAATGGAATATTATAAATTATTGCATAATTTTTTTCTCTATGAGATGTTCATGCTCACTTTCAGAAAAATCCATCATTTTTGCTCTCCTTCCTTCACTGCAGGGGGAGCCTGGTGTGCCAGGACGTCTTGGAATGCCAGGCCCACCTGGAAGAGCTGTGCCTGGACCAAAGGTAACATCCACACTCCAGCTCCTAGTGCTTATAAACACAGAGTGAAAACTGTGAAGGTGGCCATGCTATTATTTATGTAAATAATTTCAGCCTTATGAGGTAAACTAAAACTTCTTCTTTCCTACGAACAGAAATATCAATTGTATCCAGTTTAGTTATCATCATGCCCTGGTATTAACTGTATGCCATCTTGAGGTGTGGCCTACCTATGTTAATTTCTTTCTTTGGGATAACCTTTGATATCAAAATACTTTTTTTGCTTCTACTTTTGGTGTTTAATGATTGCAATAGCAATAAATAAAATTAGCCATTACATTTGATATATATAAATTTGTATAACAGAAATCCAAAAACACAGTCTGTAATTGGTATTTAATACGTAACTAGAGTATATATTTTCTTCATTGCAGGGTGACATTGGGTTACCTGGTCTTGCTGGACCAATTGGAGAACCAGGTTTTGGGCTTCCTGGGGCAAAGGTAGCTCCTAAATTGGTAAACTAATTTCTGATAGAACTGTAAAATAAGGCAGGATTTCAGTGAAGCAACAGCAAACCGCCTAGGATTGCCAAGTGTTCCACAGTTCTTAACATGTATGTCGTACCACACTGGCAGAGCATAAGGATTTGCAGAGCCAGAAAACCATGGACAGTCAATCTTCCAGACTCCATGAACCATAAGCTTTCAGGTGGCAGAGAACCAGAAAAATAACTGGGTTTAACTGATGAGGGGTCAATACAGAGAGAGCATCTGATTTATGTGCTTACAGCAGCTTACCTGTCAAGCGCAGTTATTTTTCCTCAGCCAGGCTCCTTAGCTTCATTGCTAACTTTGACACAGGGTAACCCACAGATTCCAAAAAGATCTCAGGACCAGGGCCAAACTGGCAATGTAAGAAGAGATGCCTTAAGTAGTGGAAGAAGAACATGAACAAGTAGCTAATTTCTAAGGACTTTAATCTAGCACTTCGCTAGTATTGCCTCAGTGTTACCTAGATTCAACTTTCGTAAGCTGCTCTTCATTCCAAGAAACTTGGGACATATAAACCTATGTTTCTCAAAATCAACTGGATTTACTTAGTGAATTTGACAGTACTTTTGATGATAGGCCTTATCCTCTGTTCTTTCACTGAACTGAATACAGTTACAGAAGGATGAGAAACTTGTAACAATCTCTATCCCTTTTTGATCAGTTGGTGGTTTTCAAGATCCTTGAATTCATTTTCATCTGGAGGAGATGATAATGATGGAATCACGTACTTTTCTGGTACAGTCCAGTTAATTCAGAGAACTGCAGGTTGTCCTGTTTCTGGGAATCCAACAGGAATCAACCAACAGGAAGCAGGTCCTTTGCTCACAGTTGCAACTCTATCTCCCTCAGCCTTGAGCCCCTGAAGCTCTTTCACTTGGGCGACACTACATGTTTCTGTGACTATGTTCTTCACTTTTTGCTGTCTTTGTCAGTATTAGTGGTTTTGCTATTGCTTTGCTCTCAGACACACACCTGCAGTAAGCTGTGCAGGGTAAAACCTTTTACAGTCTCATTTTTTTAAATTATTTTTGCATGGGCCTTTGCTTGCCATTGTTATGCATGCCCATATTTTGGGTAGCTGTAGGGACAAACACAATCTTGATCATCCATCCAGTTGTAACTCTGAGCAACTCAGTGCACCATTCACTATAGCTGGGAGGGTTAAAGTACTCTTAGTTTCCCTGGTAAATCCGTTCCTGAGGTACTCCAGCCACCTGGATACATGAAAGGAGCTTTAATGACGTTCCACGTCATTATAGGAAAATACAGCTCTACAACAATAAAACCAGATAGGAACCTTGTGATAGAAAACAACATTTTTAAATTGGCCACACAAACCACTGTTGTCCCCTGCCCTAAATCCTTTGTCTCACCATACAAAGATACAGCATGTGCAGCAGATATACAGAGTTTTACCAATGCTCTGCAGCAGTTTATCTATCTTCAATTGTACGAATTACATCAAGTAGCTACTGAGTAATTCAGTTCCCGTGCTAGACTTCTGACTTTCTGTCAGTTTGGGCCCATTCCCCCAAAGCTGGAATAATAGTAATCATGATAAAAAATATGGGGAATGCAACTGAAGTCATTCCTTCTTATATGCAGGCCACAAATGACAACAGACAGAGCTCTTGAAAAGGATTCAAATTAGTCACTTAGAAGTGAAAGGTTCTGTAAATCCTCAGCACTATTAAGTATCCCAGTTTTAGTCCAGGATTAATAACCTACAATAATCATTCACATAGTAAAATACCTTAGCAGATAGACAGACAGACAGATAAAATCAACTTACAGTATATTTACCAAAGAAGTTTGACTTTCATGGAAAATTTTCTGCTAGCAATTGTATTGGCATTAACCTCAGCTGTTTTTCCTTTCTTCTTCAGGGTGAACGAGGTCTTCCAGGACCCCCTGGGCCCTTTGGGCCAAAAGGAGATGGTTATCCTGGCCCACCTGTAAGTTTATAGACAATTTTTTTTTTAATGTGAATTGGGAACAAATAAGTACTACATCAAAGTGATTAGCCTGCATGGCTGACATACTAGGAAAGATTTGCTGGTCTAAAAGCCTAAAAAGGCTCCTTAACTGTGGAAATGCATTTCAGCATAGAAGGAAAAAGAAATCTCCCTCTGAAATAGTCCAAGACCTTCCACGTCCTCCACTCCTCTTGATTACACAATGTAACATACCCCAAGTGGGGCTCTTTCTTTTCTATGGTATCACTGATGTTTCAATCAGTTCCCTCAATATCTTGATGTAGGATCCTGTCTTCTGTCCAACCATACAAAACTTATTCCCAAACAAGAGAATATAGTCCACCTAAGCAGCTGTGTCCACATACACGGGTGAGAGCTCAGGGCAACACTATCATCCAGAACCACTTAAAAAACAACTACTGTCCAAAGAGCCAGAAGAGCAAATCATCCTCAGTTTTGTTCATCAGTTTGTTGAAGGTGTGGCAAAGAATTGTTTGATCTACAGTCCTTTACAGAGGTCTTTACTGGTAGATATGACCCATCCCTGGAAGTGTTCAAGGCCAGGCTGGACGGGGCTTTGAACAACCTGGTCTAGTGGGAGGTGTCCCTGCCCACAGCAGGAGGGTTGGAACTAGATGATCTTTAAGGTCCCTTCTAACACAAACCACTCTGTGATTCTATGATTCTATGAAACCAAGAGAAAAGGCTCCTTCCTCTCCTTTCCTTGCACCTGTATGCAGCACTGGCCTCACATACCTAGTCTGCTCAATGGTGTGCTCCACCAGCCCTGGCAGTTACGTGCTTTTGCAATAAGGATGTCGCAGGAAGATTGCTGGCTAGAGTTAGGGATTTTGGTGATAGACTAGCAGTTATCTGTGCTAAAGAAAACAGTAAAAGTGCATGCAATTGCCACATGGAGGAATAAAAATTAATGAATGTCAAAATAGAAATTGGAATTGAATTTATAATACTTTGATATTTTTGTGCAATCCAATGCAGAATTGCTTCTGCACTTGCCCCTCCAGATCAGACTCCTCTGTCCTCAAACACATGCCAGCCTCCTGCATGACGTGCAACACACATGCAAATGCCAGCGACACCACTTCTGGCTTATCAGAGTAGAATTTAACTAATTCTAGACCACAGTGATCCCACTAAGAGGCAATATATTCAAGACACTACCATATTAATGTTAACAAAAGTGTATATTCAATACAGCTGTAAATTAAATTAATATTCTGTCCGTGCATACAATTTCAGGGCTTGCCAGGCCTTCCTGGGATTCCTGGTGAACAAGGCCCAGATGGAGTTGGATTACCAGGACCTAAGGTAACAGACCTTAACATCTAGAAAAGCAAATGCATGTGTGTACTCTTCTTCATGCAGATATAATTCCTACCCATAAGTCACAGTCAAAATACCTTTTAAATCCAGCTTTAACTTACTTGTCAGTATATAAAAGGTAGATCCCATAGGAGATCTTCAAGCTTTACTTCAGAACTCATGCTGATGCTGATTACAGGATTACTGGATCTATACAGGCAATTCAAGGATTGACTACAGCTATTTAAATATGCTTAATCTCTCTTAAAAGGACATACATCTTTTTTCCACTCACCTCAAACGCCTAGCTGTCTGAAGGCACTGATAGGAAAAAAGATAGAACAGTGCCAATGTGAGCATAGAGTCTGATTCAATTGACAGGCAGCAAGCAAAAACTTTTTGTTGTTGTTGTTTTGTGGAACCTGGAGTTCATTTTATGATATGATAATTGCTATTCCTGTGTGACTACTGCATAATTGACTGTACATGTCTTGACTATGTTTAGACTACTAGGCAGTGTTTATCCCAAATAACATTCTTGTCCTGCCCGCAGTAATCATGGGTTAGCATTGTTTAGGCTTGTACTATGCTGTTCAATAATTCTCCTCTCTTTGTCCCATTTGAGTACAATAGATGCTGGGTATTCTAGAGATAAATTAAACTTTGGTATTCACTACTTATTTTTTAAAGTATCAACTTTCAGGGTGATCCAGGTAGTCGAGGACCAATTGGTCTCCCAGGTCCCCCAGGAGAAGGCCTGCCAGGACCAAAAGTAAGCCATTTAAACAATTATGTCTCCCATTATCTATTTTCCAATCCATCTTTCAATGCAGTGTATATCTCTCTATCAGCAAGGTGATTCATGTTCAATGCTTCAATGAGCATTAAGCCCTGAGTGACTCCTTTGAAGTATGAACTTGATTTTAATAATCCAATAAAGCTTTGTCAGCTACAGCAATCTTATTCTCACTATTTATAAAAAGACATCGATTTGGTAGAGGATGGACAAGAAATCAGATGGTGGTATAACAATTTATTGTGTATTTTTATTATGAATCTTGTATTTAACTTATGCAGGGTTTCTCTCTAGGGAACCATAGGACGCCCAGGGCCACCTGGCTCTCTGGGACCTCCTGGTGAAGGTATTCAAGGAATTAAGGTAAAAAGACTCAGTGTCTTTAATATTTAACCTGTGTTGAGTGGTCAATCTGATCATCACAGTGTTAAGGAGATTTCACATTGTTCCTTATATGAGGAGAGCCTCAGGCTAGAAAATGAGAAGGATAACATGAGCCCTGACAAAGTCTGTTCTGACTCTACTGCTGTAAACAAGCCCAAGGGGGTGTGTATTGAGGGAGAGGGAAGCAGGGGCATCTTTTTTCAGTGAAAGATAGCCATACAAAATTAAAAACACCATTCCCTCTTCCACAACTCTTATGGCCGCAGAGACAGTCTGAAGTAGTTACATGAACTACCACCTATGGGAAAGAAACGATCTCCATCCTGAATCTATGTGTAATATTATTTTTAGTCTGTAATACGCACTTTTACCCAAAGCATAGATCAGATGAGACAGACTCCAAAGACAGAAATAAGAAAGGGAGAATGAGAAGGAATAAAATGGGATGGAAAGAGGGAATAGTAGAATTAGAACCAATAATGATCATGCAGGTTTTCAACATTATATAAATTTAGAGTAGACATATTGGTGAAATATTTGTGAAATACAAGCTAGCTACTACATTGTCTCAGGTGCCTCAAGACACTTGTTAAAATACAGTTTGAAACACTTTCTCTTTGAACATTTAAAATGAATGCATGATCAATGATTACAAAAGGTTAATATCACTACCTGGATTATTATTAGGGGGAACAAGGAATTCAAGGAATGCCAGGACCACGAGGTCCCCCTGGAGAAGGGCTTTTGGGACAGAAGGTATGGTATCTAAATCAGAGATAATTTCCTAGACCAAAGCCAACATACTGGAAATGCTCATTACAGACAGCTCTCATTGAAGCCATGTGAATTCTGTGAAAAAGGAATGGGGATTTGGGAAAACCCCAGTCACTCATGTCATTGTTTAAATATTTTATAGCAGCATCTCTTTCAGTGTTGCTTATTTTAATATCATATGAGGCCTATCTTCCACTGCAATTAGAAGAAATACAGATATTAGATTTAATATCAGTGCCTTTCCTTTACCCACCCACTATGCAAAATTCGGGGACTACATCAAATGTTAAGAAAAAGAGAAATGTGGGTTGGAATCAGTTTTTGGATGTGATCACATTGGCTTGGAAAGGCTGTACAAAGCCCCATAGCCTACTAAAAATCAAACCAGGAGGCACTAATCCATCTGATTGCTATTCCAAACACTTTTCTGGGCCAAAAGATCTGTCAGAGTGATATTCCCATTATTCATTACAACTATATCCTTGCCTTTCTTCTCAATTTGCCTACAGTTACCTTATTTTTCTCAGACACAGATAATAATTTCCATCATGCAATATCCTGTGCAACCACTCTGGCGGTGTGTACTTGTTTGAGATGGTTCATTGTTCAAACTCCTTCAGCTATTTTTTCCCATAAAAACACTTAGCCAATACTCCAAGTTATTAGCAAAATTCACAAATACCAATTGATTTAAATGATCTCTAACACAGATTTCTAACTCATGTCAGAAGCTGAAGGTAAACTCAACAAAGGTAGCTAGAGAGAAATGTGAAAAGTGTAATAAAAACTGACTTATACTTTCTATCTATCTGCTCACCAACGTGGTTTTAAAGGGAGATCGAGGAGCTACAGGTGAAAAGGGGAAAAAAGGAGAAAAAGGTGATGTGGGTGACCCTGGTTTATCTGGAGAACCTGTAAGTAACTCTGTTTCTTACCATCTGTTTTCTTAAACTGCTTAAAAATAAAGCTGGATCGTGTGTTCCTCTTCCTATTTAACTGCACATAATCTGAAATACTTAAGAAACAAACTGTGAAAACCTTTAAAAGCATAAAGAAGACATTTCCATGCTCAATACGACACTTGCCACAGAAGTGGTTTCTTTCTTAAGGCAGTGAAAGACAATTGCCATGTTTTAAGACAAAACTATGCAATTCTATTCTATGGCTACCAAGTAACCGTAGCTCAGACTTTCCCTCAAAGCTGATGAACTGATGAAGGGAGGCAAGATGGTAACTTCTGCTGATGGGCAGGTCCCCAAAAGCTAGAAAGCAAAATGTGGTGCCCTTCTATTCTGACATTTGCATACTATTAAGTAGGGATACATGAACACCGTCGCCATTCTTGCCCTAATGCTGGCCCTATTAGACTCACATATGATGAAGCAGAATTCTGATCACCCCAGGATGTCAGGCAGGTATACAGTCTCATGAGAAAGGAACCAGACACAACATGGTAGACAGGAAAGCTTTGCACAGGTTCTCCCTTTCTAATCAGTGATTCAGGGGGAGACTTGAGGTCATCCAATTCCCATAAAAGCCTCACCACCTTAGGAGGCCATAGATACTGCATGCACAAGGTAGTATCACAAGAACACTACTTTTTCTAGCCAAAGTTGTTGTTTGCCACATATTGCTAATAATGGTATTGATGAAGTCATATTCTGAATTACAATGTTACTAACTAATTACAGTAGCTTAATTAACAATTGCTGTTACAGGGCAAAACTGGACCAAAGGGAGAGCAAGGCCTAACAGTAAGCAAACTCCATTATTTAACTCCTATTACAGCAAGATATAAACAAAGATACTATCAGATGAAATGTATCCTGTGGTAATTATTTTGGAAAGAGCTTTTTGACTAGAAGTTATCTCAGCAATAATATAGAAAGAAACCACGCAAAGGTTTCTGACTTTTTCTCATCTACTTTACGCTGATATAGAATTTAAAGTTCTTGGTGATTTTAGGTATTTTTCTCCTACGTGTTCTTTTACAGTCAGTGTTAGGTGACACAAGTGTGTACCTGCTGCAGGAAATTTTTTAGGAGTATTTAAGAGTCTAAAGACCAAAACTTGTCATGGCCTATCATGCTATAAATTTAATTTTATTTCTGCTAAGCCTGAACTGCACTAGACCCAACTTCAGTAAAGCATGTTAGTGAGTATATAAATACTACTGAGGTTTATGGTGGAAGCTGAGCAGCAGTAGCAAAAGGTTGTGTTTGAAAGACTGACTTAATGCCAAATGAGTCCTGTCATGCACTTCAAAAAGTACAACAAATGATTGCTGTAATAATGAGAAGCACTCTGTTTGCATGTCACAGAAGCGATCACTTCTCTGAACATACACCTCTGAAGGCAGCAGCATTTTTTTTTGCTGCTGCTGAAAGTGGGCCAGGTACACAAGGGTTCACAAATCCCAATTCCATTCTGCGTTGGCGCTCTCTGTCACAGGCCAGCTCACTACAAGCAATACATTTCCTGAGGCTGGGTCTATTTCTCCACTCCCAATACATTTAAAATGGATATCCGTATTATTCAAATGCTAAAATGCGAATGGGTTCTGACTTTAAATTTTAATGAGAACCAAATAATCACAAAACATTCTTTACAATAACAGTAGTTAATTGTTTTAGATGGAGCTGTTACTGTGTTGTCAAGTTAATTATATGTCTCATAAAATAGTTCATTGTAAAATGTGGAACTCATTCCAAGCTTGGCAGGTCAGGTTTGAAAGTTAAACACTAAGATTTTTTCATTAAGTCCCTGTAGGACACCGATAGTCATTATAAACAAAATCTTTGGTAGTGTCAATATTGTACCTCATTTGAAAGAGGCAAATCGTAAAACATTTTTATATTTAACTTTTTCACATCCAGAGAGAAGATATAATTAAATTAATTAAAGAGATATGTGGTAAGTACTCAGGAAAACTTTCATTTCAAATTCTACTTTTTCTTCATTACATTTACATTCTTCTCTTTTCCACAAGGATACCAAATCAAGTCATCATGACCTATTCTTTTATTTTTCCTTTGCAGGTTGCGGTGTTAAATGTAAGGAAATTCCTATGGAGCTTGTATTTGTGATTGACAGCTCTGAGAGTGTGGGACCAGAAAATTTTGAGATTATCAAAGACTTTGTAACTGCTTTAGTGGACAGAGTAACTGTAGGCAGAAATGCTACCAGAATTGGCCTTGTATTATACAGTTTAGAAGTTCGGCTAGAATTTGGTCTCAACAAGTATACAACTCAACAGGATGTTAAGCAAGCAATTAGAAAAATGCAATACATGGGAGAAGGCACTTACACGGGAACTGCCATCCGTAAAGCAACCCAGGAAGGATTTTTTGGTGCTCGAACAGGAGTGCGAAAAGTAGCTATTGTGCTAACAGATGGCCAAACAGACAAGAGAGAAGCTGTAAAACTAGATATTGTCGTTCGCGAGGCTCATGCTGCAAACATCGAAATGTATGCAATAGGAATTGTAAACACTTCAGATCCAACACAAGTCGAGTTTGTGCGTGAACTAAATCTGATTGCTTCAGATCCAGACAGAGAACACATGTATCTTATTGATGACTTTAATACCCTTCCAGGTGCGTTCACTGCAGTTTTATTCTGCGTTATATCTGATGCTTCACAAAACGGGGCCGGGTAGGGGGGAAAGCTTTGTGTGTAACGTATCTTCGGGGATATGTTGTGTTTTGATGCTGATCAGGATTAGTTACAAGGTGCAAAATAACAGGAACCTAGAGATAACAGATTCCCTTCTTTTAAGGAGTAACGTTATAGGGCAATAATTCATCACGCCAACAGCAAATGCCAACTACAGTGCAGGAAAACAGCTGATTAAACTAGCTTTCTAAGCTGAGTAAGTGCTCATGCACTGTAAATCTGCTGGGCAGGAAACCAAAATCAAACCCACTGGGGTAAATTCTACTTCCATTGGGAAATAACGCATTTTCCTTGGGTTATTCACATAAGCAATGTAAGCAGTTATTTTCCCACTACCAACTAGCAGTTGTAGCTAAGCTTAGATGAACACCTTTAGGCAAGTTCATTGTATTTTGTACCATGTAGAGGACTTAAAGGCTGGCAAATTTGTGACAAATAAAAGCCATAGTCCAGAGAGCCTGGAATAATCTTCTTAGATGCATATAAATAATCCAAAGGAGTACTGGATTACATGTGTATTATTTATGTATCTAATGCAATGAATTTCTTAGTATGATGAGTTTTTTACTTTTTTTTTAACAGCCCTGGAGTCCAAATTAGTCAACCAGTTTTGTGAAGATGAACATGGTACCTTAATTTATAACCGTAATGGAAATGGTGCAAGCATAAGTGGACCATCTTTCCATTCAGGATCTTCAAGTTCTTTACATTACATACTTCAGAACAACAATGTTAATAGACAATCACTTTCAGCACAGACACCTGGAGTATCTACCGTAGAAAGTCCTCTGAGTCTAGGCGATCTTCCTCAGCCATTAACTCCGGTATGAAAATTCAGCAGNTTGCCTGATGTAATATGTAACTTTCCTCACACTTTTCTACAGAAGAGGTACTCTAATAGCTCTTTAACTTGGTATGCTCAGAGATGGTTGTTCCAAGTAAGAGTTCTGAATTCGCATGCAGGCAGTTATCTAATGGCATGCAGGCAGTTATCTAATTTATTCCTGACACTGTTACAAAGATTATTAGTCCTGTGTTTAATACACTAATATTTGCGCAAGTGTGAAACATAACATTATTAAAATGCAATTACACTGTAATAATTATGTCTAAGAATAGTAATTAAACTCAATTGTAGTCTGTCTTTTGAAATGTATAAATAAAATTTTCTAAAGGTCAATTAAAAAAAGAACAACACAGGTTTAAGATAGACAACCTTCCTGGTAAACCAACCAGGTGAGGTTAAAATCCTCATTCTTAATGCTGAAGTAAGGGTAAATGGTAAGGAAAAACATTAGAAAACCTCTAAGTGATGAAGGGCTTGTTCATTTTGAGACACTTCACAATATCTGAAAAGCAAAGAAAATCAAATGCTTGTTTCAGACCAAAGTACCTCCTGTGGTAGTGTATGAAGCCTACGAAGAGGAACAAGATGAGGAAGAACAGTCATCCTTGCTAACAGTACACACTAGAGGTATTTTTATCATCATTCATTTCTCCATCTTCATTTTTGGCTGATCAAAAATCAATGTCTCTTTCTGTTTCTTTTCACCTGCAGCTGTGGTACCATTATTGCCATCTAAACCATCATCCTCGGATAAAGTGAAGACATCATCTCTTTCAACTGCAAGGCTCACACCAAGACCAGGTTATAGACCATAACTCATTTTCAACTTTGTTCCCTCTTATCCTGATACTAACTTAGAATCATAGAATCACCTCGGTTGGAAGAGACCTTTCATATCATCGAGTCCAACCATCAACCTAACTCTGACAAAAACCATCACTAAACCATATCTCTAAGCACTATGTCTACCTGTCTTTTAAATACCTCCAGGGATGGTGCCTCAACCACTTCCATGGGCAGCGTGTTCCAATGCTTAATAACCCGTTCAGTGTAAAAATTTTTCCTAATATCCAGTCTAAACCTCCCCCGGCACAATTTTGTTCCACTCTGAAGATTTCATGAGCCCGTGCTGTGGAAGAGAATCCATTTCAGGATTTTGTAACAGATCTAGTTGCAGTTCTTGTCCAGCCTATTCATCAGTTCTTGTCTTCCCAAATTCCAAATCCCACTGCTCCACTTACAGCAGAAGCAAGATCAGCTATAACCTGAGACGGAGCTCATAATGGCAGCAAAAAAAGAACATAGTGCTAGTTGAGGGTGGGCCAGTGAGCAGGTAATTTGTCAACCTAGAAGAGGCAGTCATACATAATTACTACCATTGTATTAGGCAAGTAGCAAAAGCATCTTACAAAAGACAAGACTAAAGATTCCTATTCTTCTCACTATTCCAATGCCCCTTCCCCCACACTACAAAGAGAACGAATGTACTGAAGCAAGGTACTGCACAAGGATGATGGTCGCGCTTGCGGTTCAAAAATAGCAGATGCAACTAGCTTACAGCTCTGTGGCTTACAATTCTGGATTGCTCACAAGACTGGCTGCTGATAATTCATATTGTTTGCGGAGCCATACTACTATTATTTCTGGAGTTACTAGAACCATGCCAGTAAAAGAACAGTTTATGTGACCTACAGAGATGCATTTTTAACTTGCCTTCAATGCTAACATCTTCAGAAGTAAAAGTGAATCTTAAGCTGCTGTATAATGTTACCAAAGGAAAAATAATAAAATAAATCAGAGTTTAAAGGTTAAAATCTATGCAATACAATTGACTTTTACAAACTGAATTGTTTCTACTCCTTTATTTCTTTATTTTAGAAAGTATCCTGGACCTCCGGTGCAAGTTAAGGCTAGATCAAGGGCCATGCCGTGTTTATATCATAAAATGGTATTATGATAAACAAGCCAATGCTTGTGCTCAGTTTTGGTATGGTGGCTGCGATGGAAATGCAAACCGCTTTGAGAGTGAAGAGGAATGTAGAGAGGCTTGTGTATTTTTTTCTGGAGGTAAGAGTATATCCCTACGTTAATAACAAGCAAGTTGAACTATTGATTGTTTGGGTTTGTTATCAAGTATCCAGCATGGGATATTTATCCAGCATTTACATCCCAGCATGGGATGTAAAACCAAACTAATTAATTTAAAGAATGTTAACATTATGAAGTCATATGGTGACTAATTCAAAAAATGTCTACTTATGCAAGCTCACTTTAATTCTTTTTGCATATATTGTGTAATGTAGTTCTTATGTAACAAAATAACCATTTTTCAGCAGTATCAAGAGTATAAAGTTTCCTTTTTATTAAGGTATAGTAAGACCAGTATAGCATTTGCCACAATAATTGCCCTTCCTTCGCCTAGATCTTTAAATACTACCATTGTACAACCACTAACTATACCTCATTTTAAATTACATATATGGCCTTGGAAAGCAATCTTTGCTCATTAAAATGATGTAATTTCTTTTCTCTCTGTTACAGAAATCTGATATTTGCCATGGATTTTGCAATGAAGACCTCCCTTTTTTTAAGCAAAAGCGTTCCCACAAATCCTATTTTAATATTTCAAGCATAAAATATACATTTCCAAATTACATGCGGAGTACTTACTTAGTACAGATAAACACAGCAAATGCATCAACCTGTGGCCTACGTGCCCTCTGGGTCACAAGACAGGGAGGTGGCTCAGCTACTCACCTTTCCCATTGACAGTTACATTTAGTCCATTTTCTGTAAACTTTCCTCAGTTTCCATTAGATGGCAAGATACATAACAAATGCAGTTAAAACATATCCACAGATTTGTATGAGTAACTATACCAATAGCTGGCATCAGTAAATTAGGTTAGTTCATGTCCAAAGTGGTCCTTGACATGCGTTGATCTCCTGAAAGCCAAGTCTAATTTTTAAATGCATTTTAGTATTTTCTTCTTCCTTAAAAATCTTTTTAAACTTTTGTTGAAAACACCAAAAGCATGGAGTTTATTGCCCATCACTGCCATACTGCTTTTTACATTTATATCTGCCTGTATATGATGTATTTCCTATTACTTATATACTTAAAAGCTTGTTTCTAATAAAACATTTATGGTTTTACTGACAGGACAGAGAATGGATAATGGTACCTTTATAGGACTAAAAACTTACCTCACAGCTAAATTACAATTACTGTGTAATGTGCTCCTGATGGGGTAACTGGATTTCTGACACAGCCCTTAAACAAAACCGAACATCTCAGATCAGGCACTCCTGCATTATGAAACCCGATTATCATTTTTGGTTGGGTTTGTGGGTTTTGTGGGTGGGTTGGTTGTGTTTTTTATTTCCTGAACAAATGGTTAAGTTCAGCATATCAACAACAAAAAATAATATTTAATTTAGCCTCAAGGCAAACACCCACTGCCCTTCCTACCCAAAGAGCCCCCCCTGCCCCGGTAGCAGCCAGGGCGGGATGAGGGACAGGCCAAGGGATGGGCAATGCCAGCGGCCCTTTTTTACTCCATCACGGTCCTATCAACTGCCAGGTGGGGCGCAACAGGCTCCTCACTGATTCACGGACCAGCTCCAGGGAAAGAATCATAGAATCATAGAATCATAGCATGCATTGGGTTAGAAGGGACATTTAAAGGCCATCTAGTCCAACCCCCCTGCAGTAAGCAGGGACATCTTTAACTAGATCAGGTTGCTCAGAGCCTCATCAAGCCTGGCCTTGAATGTCTCCAGGGATGGGGCCTCCACCACCTCTCTGGGCAACCTGTGCCAGTGTCTCACCACCCTCACTGTAAAGAACTTCTTCCTAAAGTCTAATCTAAACCTACCGTGCTCCAGTTTAAAACCATTGCCCCTCGGCCTATCCCTACACGCCCTTGCAAACAGGGCATGAAAGGACTGCCAAAGGGCAAGTTTCTTCCTAGGAGTCCTACTTACTTAATATTTTTATTCGAAAGTGGTCGGACACCGCGGTTAAGACTCGGCTAGATACAAATTTCAAGTTATTCCAAATTAAAAGTATCATGACACATCCCATCCCACCTACCGCTCCCTCAGCGCCGCGGTGGGCGGGGCCGGGGCAGGCGGGCGCGCGGGCGGGCCCCCCGACGTGCAGNGCCGCCGCCGTCGCCCCCGTTGCCACGGCGGCGCGCGGGCTGGGCGGTGGGAGCGGTGTCGCGGCCGGCAGCCATGAGCGCGGTGCTGGACGTGCTGTGGGAGGACAGAGATGTCCGCTTCGACATCTCCCCGCAGTGAGTGTCGTTGCCCTGCCCTGCCAGCAGGGCTTTCGGGCCCGTCCGGCGTCTGTCGGTGGGCTGAGCTCTGTCTCTCAGTAGGCTGAGGGCGGCCGCCATTAGTGGCGCGGTGCGTGCTGGGAGCCGTGTCGGTGAGGCGGGGGGTCGGGAGGAGCTTGTTTTCCTGTCAGGGCAGGGGAAGGGTTGTGTGGCCGCTGGGTCTCAGGCGGGATAGCTGGGGAGTTCTTGGTAGGGGGAGTTCTTTTCACAGCCGCCTGTAGCCTTACCTGGCGCTGAGAAGTGAAAACAAACTTTAGGGGTGTGTCTGAGGGGACGGTACCTGTCACTGGTAAGAAGGGCTCGGTGTCCCTGCTGTGGTGTCGGCAGCCCGAGCTCACGGAACCTCTGAGCGGCCAGAGCTGAAGGGTTGTCACGTCCATAGAATCATAGAATGGTTCGCGTTGGAAGGGACCTTAAAAATCATCTAGTCGTAACCCCCAACATCCTCGTGGAGGCAGTGGTTCCTCACTTCTGTGGGCCCTTGACCTCTGGTGAGCTGTCAGCCTTATCTGAGACATAACACTTCTGCTCTGGTGTCTGTGGCAGAACCCTGCCTGGCTTTTGTAATGTGGAGCTACAAATTAACAGCTGGTCAGTGATGGTTTCAGGGATGGGGGCTGGAAGTGCACTGTCGTGCTTCATCTCGCTCCTACTTGGTTGACCCTGCTGAGGACACCCCTGGTTCCTCAGATGTACTGCCTGCATCAAATTTAGAAACATGAAATTGTATTTTGGGTGTTTAAGTTAATAATAACTTAAATAAAAATAAGACAGTTCTGCCTTATTTTCTTGTAGAAGTGTTATGTAGACAGAGCTTGCTTCCATAGTTTCTTTAATGCTAATGTTACTATTCTTGCTGTCTCCTCTGTCTAATATCTTTAGTGCTGTTCTGGTGATGTATTATTGAGTCTGTATCTAGTGTTTCAGTCCTGGTCTCCAGTAGTATCTCATGGAATTCCCCTCCTGATAATGCATTTTGTTTCTGTCATGCCAATACATTAAAAAGTTTTGGCTGCTTTACACGATACAAATAAAATACAGCAAAATTGCGCACTACATCTGCTGTTGTGTAATTAAGTGNTAATATAATAATAAAGATATTAATATTTTTCATATGTCAGATGTAGTGATAACAATTTCAGGTATATAATGTCGATTTGTGTATGCAAATGTGGATTTTTCATTGTATGATGCGCTAAGCAAAAAAAGGAAAGCAAAGTGGAGAAATAGCAATGGCCTTATTTTGTATGATTAATCTATTTTTCATTAGGTAATTTTTTCCTTCTTTTTTTTTCTTTTAGACAAATGAAAATGAGACCTGGAGAGGTCCTTATAGACTGCTTAGAGTCTGTTGAAGATACCAAAGGAAACAATGGAGACAGAGGTAACTGCGTACTCAGGGAAATTGTAAACTTTCTAATATTTAACCTGTATAGGTTCCTAAAAGCCCTGTCTGGTTTCCATTGAACTCAGTATCAATTGTCTGTTGCAGAAAATAGATCCTACCTGTTTCACAGATCTATATCCCCTTGGAGTATTTTCAAATAGGATCACTTGTTCACATTTATAGGAAGGTGATAATCTTGTCTCAGAATTTGTTTAGAATTGAAAGCATTGTAAGAATAATCCATTTATAAACCTTGAGGTGATCTTCTGCTGTAATCCTGTTTAATGCTTAGTTTTTCCTAACCTGGTTTAAACTGAATCAGTAAGGAATATATATATAGTGTGCAAGGGCACGAAGCTGCCAGCATGCTGAGATAACCCTTCCTGGGGCTGGATGTGCTGCTGTACCGGGTACAGAATCAAAGCAATTTGCATGTGACATAAAGGGGTGAGGTTATTCATGAAGACAGCTGCTGTAGTTAACTCACTGCCTTCCCCTTCTCCTCCCCAGAGCAGTTCTGATCTGATTGTGTCTCCACATTTTTACCTTAGGCAGGGTGATGTGAAATAAGTAACTGTTCTCGGTTTGGTTTTGAGGAATGCTGGGATATATTAAAGGTTGTTTCATTTGTTCCTTGCTGGATTTTCTCTCCTAGCATTCAAAAAAGTGTTTAGTGATTTTTTTGATATTTTTTTTTCTGCTGGGGTGTCCTGTGCTTTGCTTCTTTTTCCTATCAATGGGAAGGAATATTCTGGTGTTTCAAAACTAGAGGTAAATATGTACCACAGAATGGAACATTTAATTTAATGGAAGTTAAGCAGATTAAAAATATCTACACTCTTTATTTCCAGGTAGACTGCTTGTGACAAACTTGCGGATTATTTGGCGCTCATTGTCATTGCCCAGAGTCAATCTCTGTAAGTATTTTCTCTTGTTAAACAACTGTAAGTTTTGTGTTTCCTTTGTGGTGGCACGCTGTTCTTTCACAGTAGTGTTGATTACAGCACAGANCGTAACCCCCAACATCCTCGTGGAGGCAGTGGTTCCTCACTTCTGTGGGCCCTTGACCTCTGGTGAGCTGTCAGCCTTATCTGAGACATAACACTTCTGCTCTGGTGTCTGTGGCAGAACCCTGCCTGGCTTTTGTAATGTGGAGCTACAAATTAACAGCTGGTCAGTGATGGTTTCAGGGATGGGGGCTGGAAGTGGACTGTCGTGCTTCATCTCGCTCCTACTTGGTTGACCCTGCTGAGGACACCCCTGGTTCCTCAGATGTACTGCCTGCATCAAATTTAGAAACATGAAATTGTATTTTGGGTGTTTAAGTTAATAATAACTTAAATAAAAATAAGACAGTTCTGCCTTATTTTCTTGTAGAAGTGTTATGTAGACAGAGCTTGCTTCCATAGTTTCTTTAATGCTAATGTTACTATTCTTGCTGTCTCCTCTGTCTAATATCTTTAGTGCTGTTCTGGTGATGTATTATTGAGTCTGTATCTAGTGTTTCAGTCCTGGTCTCCAGTAGTATCTCATGGAATTCCCCTCCTGATAATGCATTTTGTTTCTGTCATGCCAATACATTAAAAAGTTTTGGCTGCTTTACACGATACAAATAAAATACAGCAAAATTGCGCACTACATCTGCTGTTGTGTAATTAAGTGGTTAGACTAGTTAAGCAGAATACAAAAAAACCTCACCAAACCACACCCTTTGTGGAAAATTTAGCAGAGCATTGCGTGTGTCGGTATGTATCTGATACTTCCTTTACTGGTATCTGTTCTTTCCTGAGCCTAGCTCCACTCCTTATGACCTAAAAGGACAGCAAGAGGCAACAAACTCTATCCATTAAAAATTACGTGAATTAAACTTTTTTGCTTTTCCCTCCCATTTTCACACACTTCTCCCTAGTTGTGGGTATAGTTTGCATTGTCACACTTGCTACATAATTATTTATTTACTGTTATATAATTTAGTATAATTAATATAATATAATAATAAAGATATTAATATTTTTCATATGTCAGATGTAGTGATAACAATTTCAGGTATATAATGTCGATTTGTGTATGCAAATGTGGATTTTTCATTGTATGATGCGCTAAGCAAAAAAAGGAAAGCAAAGTGGAGAAATAGCAATGGCCTTATNTCCTGTTTAATGCTTAGTTTTTCCTAACCTGGTTTAAACTGAATCAGTAAGGAATATATATATAGTGTGCAAGGGCACGAAGCTGCCAGCATGCTGAGATAACCCTTCCTGGGGCTGGATGTGCTGCTGTACCGGGTACAGAATCAAAGCAATTTGCATGTGACATAAAGGGGTGAGGTTATTCATGAAGACAGCTGCTGTAGTTAACTCACTGCCTTCCCCTTCTCCTCCCCAGAGCAGTTCTGATCTGATTGTGTCTCCACATTTTTACCTTAGGCAGGGTGATGTGAAATAAGTAACTGTTCTCGGTTTGGTTTTGAGGAATGCTGGGATATATTAAAGGTTGTTTCATTTGTTCCTTGCTGGATTTTCTCTCCTAGCATTCAAAAAAGTGTTTAGTGATTTTTTTGATATTTTTTTTTCTGCTGGGGTGTCCTGTGCTTTGCTTCTTTTTCCTATCAATGGGAAGGAATATTCTGGTGTTTCAAAACTAGAGGTAAATATGTACCACAGAATGGAACATTTAATTTAATGGAAGTTAAGCAGATTAAAAATATCTACACTCTTTATTTCCAGGTAGACTGCTTGTGACAAACTTGCGGATTATTTGGCGCTCATTGTCATTGCCCAGAGTCAATCTCTGTAAGTATTTTCTCTTGTTAAACAACTGTAAGTTTTGTGTTTCCTTTGTGGTGGCACGCTGTTCTTTCACAGTAGTGTTGATTACAGCACAGAAAAGTAAAGTATAGTTCTGTTGCACTGTAAAGTCTGAAATAAACTGTTACCAATGAATCTATTTGTAATATAGCAACTGTTATAAAAATTCGTAGCAAAATATTCATATTCAATGTTAAGTTCTCAGAAGTTGAAGAGTGCTTCAGACATATTTTTTATTTGGCCTGTGTGGGATTCATTTGTTTTTTTAGAAAGAAACAAGTGTGAGTTTCTTCATACCTTGCTTTACTTGTACCTCTTGTTGTCACCTGTTTATTCACATTCTCTATTGTCCTACAGTTTTTATTCCCCACAGGCGCCTGCCTTTCCAAATTTACTATTGTAAGCTCTGTATAAACTTATAATTTTAACTGAGTAGCTAGCAGATCTACTCATATTTAATTTAATTTGCTGAAACAGGTGCAGGATGCACTTACTTTGTATCCAGATTATTTCCAGTGCTCAGTTTCAGTCAAGACTGAAAATCTGTATTCTGTTTATTATGTATATAAACTTATGCCCTCTGGCTGCTTCCTATTCTGCATTTGCTGTCTCATACATGCACTCATATACAAGTGCGTGCACACACACTGCTACTTTTATATGTATTTATAAAATTTAAAAAAAAAATTGTTTGCTTGTGTATTTTAAGTTTTAGAATAGACATTTTTTAGAGGAGATCACAAATTTAGGGAGTAGTTCAGCCCTATAGAAGCTCAAGGAAGTCTAACCTGTGGCTTTTACCGTTTAAAATAATGCCTAGCTTTCAAGATAATGCCTTATTTCTTACATTAAGGGAATATATAAACCAAAAATTAATATTTTATTGGATGACATTTTTGACCATTGCTGTTTCTTTTTGTCTTAGAAAATTTCTCATAAGCAACCTAGGAAATAGTCTTTTTCTGGTTTTTTTTCATAAGTATTAGTTCTGTAAAGACTGAATATTCTTATCTGCATAACTGCTGTCACATCTGAGCTTTTGGAGAAGCAGAATCTTCCCAAAGCAAATTCTAGTTCTCTGATTTTTTTTTTTTTTTTTTTTTGA
>VXBH01004340.1:42571-84468 GCA_013400035.1 Rynchops niger
TTTTTTGAACCTGGCTGTGCTACAATTGGTATGAGGAGCAGGATTGTCATTGACATTCAGATTTATCCCAGCACTATTTTATTGCAATCGTTTGTTTTAGGAAGAACAGCTGGGATTGTTTCTGGTTTTGCTTTGTATCAGAGCACTACTGTAGAAAAGGCAAAATGAAATTTGTAACTTTTTTCTTCCTCTTCTTTTTGTTTCTGCTCCATTTATACTTACCATTTCCCTGCTTTTTTTCCTTTCTTATCTCCTTAGTTCTTACTACAAAGTACTATATCAATGTAGAAAGTTATATTTATAAGGATAACATTTACGGGCAACATCATGATGAAACAGATCTTCTTGAGGCAACAGTCAAACACTGATACAAGGGAAATTTTGATTAAATATTAGGAGAAAAACATTCACAATGATGGCAGTCAAATGGTGGAACAAGCTCCTGAAGTGACTGCAGAATCTCGTTCTTTGGAAACATTCAAAGTTGAATTGGACACTACCCAGAGCAGCCAGATGGAGTTGGTCCTGCTTTGAGAAGACCACTGGACCAGACAACCTCCCAAGGTCCTTTCCAGCTTAAATTAGTCTTTGATTTTGTGAAGAGGGCCCAGACCATTAACCACAATGTGTAATTCTCACAAATAGCATCCAAAGTTGTGCTACAAAATTCAGAATTTTATTTTGTAATTTTGACTATTATTTTTTCTTGTACTCAAAACTGTTCTTTTTTTTTCTTCTCCTCTGACTTTTAGCTGTTGGTTACAACTGCATTATAAATATAACTACAAGAACTGCCAACTCGGTAAGTTTCAAAAAATACTTTTTAAAATAATAAACTAAGCTCTAATTCATTGTTTGTACTTACTGCACTATATAAGCAATCTGAAAGTTTACTTGCAAGGACAGTAGTAGAACAGTAATGGAAGTTTAGTTTTAAAAGTTGAGAGAATTTTACATTTCTGTAGGAGTTTGTTTCTAGTCAGTTTCCTAAGGCAATAAAATTCATGTAATCACAGTTAGGTGATTCTTCTCCCCTCTAGGTAAGTCAAGCATATGTTGGCTGACTGTGTCTAAATTTAACAAAGGTCTAGAGAAGCACTAATTTCGTGCAAGAAAGCTATCCAATACATAGCCTGAATTACATGCAACTGTGAAGCCATTTGTTTGGCTTGCAGCAAAGAACTAGCAGGGAGATTATGTAGGTTCCTCAGGCGGCCACATGGTAACAAAGCCAAAAATACTATTTCTGTCATGATATTGCAAATGTATAGCAGGCAGGCTTCATTAGGTCTGTTGATGGAATTGGGTTCAGTTGAAGACAGCAGTAGATCAGTGGTATATTACATCAGGTGATTACGCCTTCAGAGATACTATTTAGAACAAGAATTTAGAAAATATATCGAGATTATTTATTACCTGTACAGTCAAGCTACTATATTGCCAAATGTTAAATTTCATTTTTTCATTACAGAAATTACGAGGGCAGACAGAAGCTCTGTATATATTGACTAAATGTAACAATACACGGTTTGAGTTCATATTTACGAATGTTGTCCCCGGGAGTCCCAGACTCTTCACTTCGGTTATTGCTGTACACAGGTAGCATACTTAGTGCTTAGTGCATAGTGTTGGTTCATTTACAAAGTTCAATGATTCAAATACATGGGATTACCACTGCTGATGGACTGAGTGTATAACTGCCCATATTTAACATTCAGAAAACTTTTCCCAAAAAAGGAGAACACAATTTCTGGAAGAAAGAGAGAGAATGTTCATAAATTTTACTAGACAACTGTGCATAATGAAAATTAATGTGTATTAATACCAGTCATTGATCACAGTTTGTACACCTTGTGTGTATAAACTATCTGAACAAATAAAAGTACAAAAGAGCTAATTCCAGTGTGCATTTTCTATCTGTAGTTTCTGTCTATAGTAATTTCCCATAATTTTGGACCATGTAATGGAAATGAAGAGTTAAATCCTGGTCAAAATTCTAACTGACTACAAAATGGTGGATGTTTCCCACCTAAAGATAAGTCATCTGAATGAATGTGTGCATAATACATTACCACAGTTTTCTATTTAAGAGCAATGGAATACTGATGTACATATGTTGGTTGTTTGTGACGTAACCACCCCTGAAAAATAGAGGATTCTTTGTGTCCACACTATGTATAACATGGGACCCAGAAGACTCATGCTTTGCAATAGGGGCTGGGAGATGATTATCTTAAGGAAAAGAAATAAGTAGTATACTCATGAACAGTACAGGAGATCAAAGCAGATGTCAGAAAAACCCTTTTAAGTTTAAAGATAACTTCATTAAAGAAAGCTGAAGTATAACGGTTTATGTTGATGAAGTTTTAATAGTACTCTCATTTTTGTGCAATGTGGTGATAAGAAAAGTTGAAAATATACAACATTTCATATTGGTGTTAAACAAAGATAAGAGAAAACACTGAAATGGTAATGTGTATTTTTTATTTTTTGCAGAGCTTATGAAACTTCTAAAATGTATCGTGATCTGAAGCTGAGAAGTGCATTGATTCAAAACAAGCAACTGAGATTATTACCACAAGAACAAATATATGATAAAATCAATGGAGTTTGGAATTTATCAAGTGACCAGGTATAGTGGAAAATGAGACTATGTGAACTACAGCAAAGTTAAAATGTTTTGGCTTTCACCTAGCAATTGTACCACTATAGTTTGTAACTCAAAAGGAGTTACCCTTAATTCAGTTCGCCAGCTGATGCATGCAGAGAAACTGATCCATGTATTTACTACTCAGTACAACAAAGTCTCTGTTTGGCAAGCAGGAGTCTACATGACTTGGCTAATATGCAAGGAACTAGATATACAATGCCTGTTAAAAAGATATATTCAGGAGTCTAAAGCTCTGTATCATCCTGAAAGACAATCAGGCTGTTTACAAAGTGCTCTGCTGAATATTTGTATATTTACGTGCAGCTGTGACTACAATGCAAGACTATATTGTCTCTCGATTACTGGAAATCGGAAACACTGAAATATGAATCTATGTCTTAAAACATGGAAAAATAAAGACTTTAAGGAAAAAGTAGCCAACATTTCTGTTATTTTACAGAGCATTAGTTGCAAGTATTTCCCAGAGCCACAAAACAAAATGGGAGCTGTTATTTCTGTCTGTACAATTTTAGTCCAGAATGGAAATAGGATCCATCCTGACAAGCTAAAAAGTTCTTTCCTCTACATTCCCTTGGCACACGTCTCCACAATTGCCTAAGTTTAACCCACATGCCGTTATACTTACGCTATATGCCAATTCCAGATCTGTACAGTTAAGAACACTTCTCAGAGGCTTCATGTATTCCTCTGAGGTCTGCTGTGCTGTGATTTGATCCTGCTTTGCTGCAGTAATAGGTACTCCCAGCTATTTTCACGACTTGGGTGCTGTATCCTTTAAAGATTGGATCTTGCTTCCTTGCAATCAATAGAATCATTTTGAGTGGTTTTAGTGGCAAAGAATCAGGCTCTTACTGAATTAAATATGAAGCCATATCCTGCTTGTGTTTAAATGGATAGCAGTAATCATGTTTGGAAAACAGGCTCTATATTTCACAGCAGTTCTAAAATACCTTTTCTTTAATAGGGAAATTTGGGAACGTTTTTCATTACTAATGTGAGAATAGTTTGGCATGCAAATATGAATGACAGCTTTAATGTCAGCATACCGTATCTACAAATAGTAAGTATCTTAAAAGAACCATTTTTAAAATGAAATTATATGAGTTCAAGTCTTCAGTTAAAAGTCCCAGCTCACCAAAATTACTCTTTCATGTCCTACAGTCAGGGAGGAATTTAGTCTTACCACCATCAACCACAGGGCAGATTTTTTGTTTTTTCTTTCCAGATTAACTGGGGGCTTTCATGGGCAGGTACAGATGTTTCAAATGGCTTGTATTTCCAATTTTTAAACTATTTACTGTGATGCTTCATGCCACTTATGTACACTGGGATTAATGATCTGTGAACCTGGTGTTCAGAAATGAACTGTTACCACTGTTACCTCTTCTCAGAAAAACACTTCCCTGAGGTTCAGGCATTCAGATTTGCAGTGGTAAATGGAAGGGAACGCTGGTAGCCAAGCTTCCAGAACCAGTAATTGTAATTAGTACAAGTGTAAAAAATAAAATAAAGTACACAACATTAAAAAATAAAAAAATAGATAAAGCAGATTTTTTTTTTTAAGTAATTCCAAAAATTTTAACAAACATTTTTTACCTCTTTACCATTAGCGTTCAATAAAAATAAGAGACTCAAAGTTTGGCTTGGCGCTTGTGATAGAGAGTTCTCAGCAGGTAAGAAGCTGTAATAGCCTTTTTTCATTGGTTACATTTTTATATATAATAGTTCTCTAATTCTGAAATGTTACAGGGCTACTTTTAAGATACTTAGGGTGTTGCTTCTGTGTGGCCTTTTGAACACAACTTTAAAAAAGTCCTCTTTGCATTGCTTAAAATGTCTGTATGTTAAGGTCAATATGGCTATTGTGAGTCATGTTTTTCTAAGCAAAGCAACAATAGGCCAGCACGGCTAGTGAAAATGAAGTAAAATAACTGTTAAAAACAGTGGCCTCTGACAGATTCTCTTTGGGTTCTAATTTCTTCTGTACTTAATTTAGACCACTATTTTTAATCTTTTTCACTTGTCTAGCTGTTTTGCTGTAAGAGACAAAATTATTTTTCTTCAATTTGACCTTAATCAGAAATGCTTTTAATGGTGATTTTTTTAAAGTTCAACTGACTTTATTTACTGTATCTGAAAGCTTCTTTAATAACAACATCAAGATCTAATAGACTAAACATTTGCTGAGTAGCTAGAAATCAATCATTAGTATCGCTTCTGAATTTCTCCCACTCTTGTTTGCTTCTGTTTGTCTGAGTAAGAAGTTTGTTCCCCGTTTATATAATGGGCTAACAGTTAAAAGCATATTTACCTCATAGAGAAATATTGTCACTGTTTTTATTTCACCCATGGTTTACATGGCAGGTTGAAAATAAGCTAATACCAAAGTACAGATAATGTTTTATCAGCAAACTGAAATTTGTTATCATTAAACTTCAAATCCTATCAAGGGGGAAAAGTTGTTTAAATGACAAGCAAAACTAATAAATATATGTCTTCTTTTTTCTCTGTTTTACAGAGCGGAGGATATGTACTTGGTTTTAAAATAGACCCTGTGGAGAAACTACAGGAGGCAGTAAAAGAAATCAATTCACTTCACAGCGTTTATTCAGCTAACCCTATATTTGGGGTGGATTATGAAATGGAAGAAAAGGCACTCCACTCATTTATTTTAAATTAGATACAATATTGTGTTAACAGCAGTAATAAAAATGTATTAAACATGTCTAATATTTGGATTTACTTACTACAGTGTTTTCATTTGCAGCCTCAACCACTTGAAGACGTAACAGTGGAGCAGGTTCAAGATGATGTGGAAGTAGAATCTGATGAACATACAGATGCTTTTGTGGTAAGCTGCTCCACAGAAAACTAAAAAATAAAATAATTCTAGTTTGTTGATTCAAAAGTAAGCATTGTACAGCTGTAAACATCTATTAAAGATAAGCTATAACTGGACTTTCTATATTTAAAACTCACCTACGCGCCTTTTATTCATAATCCTGATTACTACAGGAACTTATTCTGTGTATGGATTTTTAACTTAAAAACAAATTATTATTCAAAAGATACAGTAGTAGATATTTAAAGTAATAGTTGTATGCGGTTTCTCAATGCATTACAAGCAGGAATAGCTAGAAAACCAGGAGTATAAAATGCAATACATTATGTTAAAACAAGTCTTCCTTCTCGTGGAGCAGATGAATAGATGGTGGTATCTGTACACTCAACATTCATCTAAGATTCAAACCTGAAAGATTTTTAGAAAGACAGCCATAGTTTTGAGTCACTCCTGGCAACCTTTGCACTCATGACAGTATCAGTTTAGGAAACTGCATTAGTATCTGTCTCCCAGTATTTCAGGAAAATTTACTTTTAAATGCATTAGGCTGCTCGATGACCTTCTTTCTAGGAATTTCCAAATTTACTGTGCAGCCTCGTACGTGATTGACTGCACACCTAGACTGCACGTGTTTTCAAGTGTAGTCTTGACACATTGACAGTTGACATGGGTTTTAATTCATCTCTGAAATTTGATAAATTAGCAGTGCTAGCACCAATCTTATTTCCACCTTATTTTCTTTTGCTATCATTTACTGATATAGATAAGCTCTTATCTCTTCCTTTCCCTCACTTTTGGCCTTTTTTCTTTTCATTTTTGCACGTTTTTATTAATTTTTCAACATAGTTGAAGACCTTCCTTTTCCTTACAGGTAGATTCTGTTTGCTGTATTGGTGCCTTTGTCACTTGAACTAAGAACTGTGCTTTGCATATTCCAAAACAAAAACTGGAAGCTGTAAATGATTAGAAGGTGGTTGCTATGGGTGGAGCCACCCAAAGAGAGGCCCCACACCAATATTCTGGGACATTTGATGACAGCGATGTCATTCTTTAGTCTTGTGTATCTTGAGATCTATCTGAGCAGGAAAACGCTTTCTTCGCTGCCCCTTGCCAGTCCATAGGGGCAGCTGAAGCAAGATCAGGCACTTTTTGGTAAATACGAAGATTTAGAGCTTGCTGGTCCGGAGACTTCTAGAGCTGTGGGTATTTTCAGAGATCTGGTTTCCTGAAGAGTTTGAGCCTGGTTTTCCAAACACACAGAATGGGAAAGATTGTATTTCTCTCCCAGATCTCTGTCTGAGAGGAAAAAAAATTGGTTAATTGTTCAGTTACTCTGAACAGTTCTATTGTTCGGTTTCATTTCTTAGACTAAGTATGATGTTAACCGAATTTTGATATTACTTTTACATTTTAAGGTAGTTTTTGAGATTGAATCGTAAATGCTGCTGCATATGAGGCAGAAAATGCTAGCATACTGTCAGTTTGCCTGCATATTAAAATTTTATTACCTATAAAGTATTTGTTAGTGTCACAAATGTAATATGAAAATGTTACCATTTAAAAAGCTTTGTTTATTATGATGGAAAATTCAAAAATTGGTATTTAATGAAAAATAACTTGATCACCAACTCCTGTTTGAGCCCTTTTGTACATTACGCAACGTAGGAAAAGCTGATTTTGTCTACAAAGCAAAAATAAAATCCATACAGACTGGTTTGTTGCAGAAAACCTACCGAATGGAGTTTTGACTCCACAGAATTATTATCAGATTTGGGTTTAGACTTTTTTTTTCCCTGAGGTTGTGAGTTCTTTTTTTGTTCTTTTTTTTTGCAGGCTTACTTTGCAGATGAAAACAAGGTAAGAACATCTTTTTTTTTTCATACTGTCAAATTCATGTTGTTAAAATGGGATAAAAAAATTTAAAAGTACCTTCTGCTTTATTGTCTTTTCTCTCGTATCTCGTGCGTTTGAAAAAGCAACACGATCGGGAGCCTGTTTTTTCAGAAGAACTGGGACTTGCAATAGAGAAGCTGAAGGATGGATTCACGCTCCAGGAACTGTGGGAAGTCATGACCTGATTTCAATTGGCACGCGTTTGTGTCCAGAGCAAGGAGCGACTCTCAGTTCTTAGTGAGATCTCTAGAAGAGAATTTAGAAATACCAGTGTAGCAGAGAAAGAACGCACCAGAGATACAGAGCAGGCAAATATTAGATGGTATGCCCTCAGGATATGTCATAAAGGACAGATTATTCAAAACCCTGGTATGTGTAGCAGCTTTTTATTTATTACCTTGTTCCTGTAAATAGTGGGAGGATGACCAATGTCCACTATAAGAAGGGTGGGGCAGGTGGAAGCCCCATCCACCCCATGGTCACGTGGTGTCAGGCCCAGAGAGGTCCTTCCCCTTTTGCTGGCAGCTTCTGAGGACCTGGAAGTTCCTCCCCGCTCCATGCGTGGTGGCTGCCATTTTATTCCAGCTGTCGTTACGTAAAAGTCATACCCTACATGTTTCCATACTGCTCCGTGATTAGCTGACTTCTCAGGGCAGGAAGACCCCTTCCCTAACAACGCGGGGGCTGCCATGCTGGTTCAGCCAGCATTTTATGGCAGGTAACCACCATTTTTTACAACTTCACAGCCCGTGTGCTGACATACTGCCCTGTGATTGGCTGCCAGCAGCGGGCACCACCTGCCATTTTACCTGGAAGTATGTCAGAAAAGGAAACTTCCTGCCTACACGGAGACCACCATTTGAGCCAGGGCAGTAGGTGGTACATAGTTTGGTGCGCAATGTATTCATGTATTTATACACAGTATGTACCTTCCCATAATGATGATAATCTAAATCAAATTTCCGTAACTTGTTTAAGGTTGTGCAACATCAATATCGTCATACGCAGAACATATGGTATCCAGGCTTTTTGGCTGCGTCATGGCAGCAGTGCTGCGTTCCTGAGGACTTTGCCAAACAGCAATACTGCTTTTGCGTCTCATAATTTTGTTAAATGTTCAGCACGTATCATTCCAGGTACTTAATAGTAACTCAGATATCCTCATATGGTTTTTGTGGGTTTTTTGTTTTCTGTATTTTTATTTGGCTAGAGTAGTTTTTTTTTTAAGGAATGATCTAGAAAAAAGTGCGTGCACAAATGTGTCTGAGTCATTAGACCTTAATGATGTTATGTGTTAGAGAGAAATGAGTCATTTATTGTTCAAAGGAAAGATGCAGCTGTTACGTTTTCTAGTGACATAAGACCTCGGCGCTATTTTCTATAAGTGGAAAAAGTCAAACGAGATCTCCCATCAGCTGTTGTTTTAGCAGCTGACTGTTAAAGTAACTGTGGTGTGACTATAATTGCGATGTTTGTAGAAAATCTTTAAGAGTATATATTTTAATTAACTACTACCTATATTGAAAAACAATCATGATTTCAATAAACTTCGATAATGTTATACCTCTTTGTAGATCTTGCATTCAGATAGTTGTGTTTTGAACCCATTTCCATTCCATTCAAAGAACATTTTATCATGTGGGTAAAAAGCATTCTCTATATGGGCAAAATACAGCCCTTCATCAAGGTACATTAAACAACTTAAAATTTCAGTTTTGTTTTGGATCAGTGTTACCACCTTTAACAAAAATTTAAATGTTCCCAGTATAAATTGTGATGCCTTCAACATATGCATATTTTTTCTAAATTCACATTCACTTTTCAAACTACTTGTCTGATTTGTGGGTTTTTTTTTTAGTTTAAATAAAGAGGTTTGGGGTTTTTTTTTTAGTTTTTTTTTAAACTACACATCCATTTTAAAATGTTAATATGGTGGATTACGTGTTTTTCCTTCTCTGGTCTACCTTTCCTATGTACTGGTTTTGGTTTAGTTTTACAGCCATTAACACCATTTCAAGTACAGTCAAATTTAAAAGGATTGATAATGTCTACAGATTATCTGAAATGAAGAATGGTGTTCATTAAGGGGGGGTGCAGACTTCATTTTAAATTATATTTGAAAGCAGAATTTTACATTAATGTATATTTTATGTCTAAACAGTAGGGTTTTGTTTACCAATAAATACAACCAAATGGATATTGGGAAGAAGCTCAAAATGAATTTCAAAGCCTTATCAATATCTGAAGAAATTGCAGATGTAACGTGGGTATGTAAAAAAAAAAAAAAAAATCTTAGAGCATAGATAGTTGATGCAAAGTTCTGAAGTTTTTTGGTATCTTTATAACTGCAGCAGCGAGATGTATTAGGCAACTGTGGAAAAGCAAACAGTAGTTGCAACTGACAGCTTGATTAATAATATTTCTATTTCAGAATATTTGTTAACATGTATATTTACAATGTTGCTCAGAACTGTCTCATGGAGGGTCAGATTCTGCTGTCCTTACTCATGCCAAATAATTTCTTACATTGCACGTAATCTCATTGATTCACTGGAGAACGATGGCAAAACCTGACCGTAGTGACCAAGAGCAACAGTTGCTTCTTTCAGTCTTTGACAGCTGCGAGAGCAACTCTTCTTTTTTTCCAAGCCATCCATCCTAAATTCCGCCCTGTAAGAGTATGTACCTATATTTAGCGAGTGAGATTAAGTTGCAGAGGCTTCAGGCAGGGCAAAGCACATTGGTCTGCCTTTTTTACAGGCAGACCTTTGGGCAGGCAACAGCTAAAGCTTTCTGCTCCCTCCCCTTTCCCAACTGTTTGCGAAATGGATTCCCAGAGGGAACTCACTGAAGAGCTGAGGCTTTACCAATCCACCCTTCTTCAGGATGGCCTCAAGGAACTCCTGGAAGAGAAAAAGTTTGTAGATTGCTCTCTAAAAGCCGGGGACAAAAGCTTGCCTTGCCACAGATTGATTCTGTCGGCATGTAGCCCTTATTTTCGTGAGTATTTCCTATCTGAGCAAAACGAAGAGAAAAAGAAGGAGGTTGTTCTAGATAATGTCGACCCCAACATCCTGGATATGATTGTCAAATACCTTTATTCGGCAAGTATCGATCTTAACGATTCTAATGTGCAAGATATTTTTGCCTTGGCCAGTCGCTTTCAGATCCCTTCTGTATTCACCGTGTGTGTCTCCTACCTTCAGAAGAGGCTCGCTGTTGGTAACTGTCTGGCCATCCTTCGATTAGGTGTTCTGCTTGATTGCCCAAGGCTTGCCTTTTCTGCCCGTGATTTTGTTTCAGATCATTTTGTGCAGATCTGCAAAGAAGAGGACTTCATGCAGCTTGCCCCGCATGAACTTATCTCGGTTATTTCACCTGACAGCTTAAACGTCGAGAAGGAAGAACTGGTATTTGAAGCCGTGATGAGATGGGTCCGAACAGACAAGGAGAACAGAGTAAAGAGCCTGGGGGAAATTTTTGACTGCATACGTTTTCGTCTTATGCCAGAAAAATATTTCAAAGAGCATGTTGAGAAGGACGATATAATTAAAAGCAACTCAGACCTTCAGAAAAAAGTAAAGATTATTAAGGATGCTTTTGCTGGAAAACTGCCTGACTCTAGCAAAAGTGCAGAAAAGTCAAGCAAAGGGGAGGTGAATGGCGATGTAGGAGATGAAGATTTACTGCCTGGCTACCTAAATGACCTTCCCAGGCACGGCATGTTTGTCAAAGACCTCATTCTTCTGGTTAATGACACTGCTGCCGTAGCTTACGATCCTCTTGAAAACGAATGTTATCTCGCAGCCCTGGCTGAACAGATTCCCAGAAACCATTCCAGTATCGTCACCAAACAAAATCAGGTCTACATTGTTGGAGGACTGTACGTGGAAGAGGAGAACAAAGATCAGCCTTTCCAGTCATACTTCTTCCAGGTATAAGCTTTGTAATTGTGGCAATAATGGTTGCTTGTAAGAGTTACTGAAAAGTATTTAGCGTGTATGAAGTGAGTGGTCTGGTCTCTGTACAGTCGACGGAGAGAAGTATCCACAGAGAGCTATTCCTGTCTCAGAGAGAGAAATGAAACCAAGGGACTTGCATCTTCTCTTTCAAGACCGAGCCCCTGGTGATATCTCAGAAAAGATTAAAAGGATTAGTATATTATATCTAGGCATCGCCTTTCATTGTTTAAGGCCCAGATTTTTCATGGTACAGATGCCTAAATGTAAGCCTAATAATATTTTTGTAAAATACCTTTTGTGAATTTCCATGGAAGTTGAGTGCTTAGCTGCTTTAGATCGAATGAGATGTCTGTCTTTTTTTGCATCTGAAATATTTTTATGACAGCAGTAATATGCATATTTTAAATGCCACTTCTGTCCCTAAAATTCAGAAGTCCTTTTGTCACATCCACGTTTGAAAACCTAAGGGCATTCTAAAATATGTACTACTTCAGAGGTAGAAGGTTGTTTTCTTGGCAAACTGTCAATGTCAGTACAGTAAATACTATGTTTCAACCAAGAGCGTAATTTTGTGTCTTTGTAAATCTGTGTAAATATAAGGCTGATTAATATAAACTGTAACTTCCACAACACATTCCAGAAAAAACAGCAAAAATACAATTTGGCATGCTTACACCATAAACTAATTCTGTAGTGCTTTTAGCTACCCGGGTCGTACTTTGTGGGATATTTAAACTACCTCGTGATGAATTCTGCAATATGCTGCTGGCTATGTCCTGTCTTGAGGCACATTGCCCTGAAAGAGTGAAAGTAGGTCCTGCTTCAATACGAAATAAAGCAGAGTGATAAGCAGTGATAGAATTTGAAAGACTTCAGATATTAAAAAACACAAACACTAAGTGTTTATAGGAGTATGGCTCACTGTGATTTCACACACACTGAAAAAGTTGGTTTCAGGCATTTGTTAGATCTGTGAGAGGGAAGTCTTGGTTTGCTAGAGAGGGATTTGCTCTGTTTCATTTCCTTGTGTAAGGGGTAAAGCAGTCATCACTGAAGTGCAAAACTTGCTACAGAAATATTCTTCTAATAAAAATACTGTGTTGACATCATAATGTATGTAAGCCAGAACTGCATAGTCAAAGTCTGAGGCGACTAGAAAGAGGCCTTTGAAAAACTAAACCTCACGATTGATAAAAAAATGGTGAAGTTTTCAGAATCCTGCTTTATATGTCTACATCCATTTCCTGAAATCCTGCTCTCTGGCTTGTCATCTTTAAGCTTACTTGCTGCTGCGCCTGCCTATAGTTAAAATATTTGTCTGCATTACCCACGTGGCTGTTGTTCCCTCTGAAATGTTAACGTGGTGCCAAACCGATTTTCATTTACTGATCTCCCTTTCTCCACCAGAGAAGCACCTGTTAACATTTTATTTGGTAGCTAGCAACCCAGGAGAAAACAAGGCTGCCACTGGCTCAAAAATGCGTGACTCGTTTCTGCCCTATCTTTGGTAGGTATGTTACCTTCAAGGCTGATTCCCTAAGCGTGCTGTGATCTGTGATGGGAACATCTGCTCCTCATTACGCCACCCAGATCCACCTGCTCGGGCAATCCGTGCCCATGAACTGAATTTCACTGCTGCAATAAAACTTCTGGTCCAATAGGGGTGGTCTGTCAAATCTGGGAGATGCATTTCAGCATAGAGACCCTGACTGTGGAACATACTTCTGGAAAAGGGACGTCACTGAGCTAAACCCAGATCTGGCTGCTTTGACTTGAGCTTTCTCTTGCTTTCTGTCAAATGCCTTTACACTCATCCAAACTCACATTTTACCTTCCCTTCCTGTACATCATGAAGCAAATCTATCCACAAGATAAAAGCGAAAATATTCTTTTTGAATGTTAGAGAGCCTTCAGGTTCAATTGTAAGTTCTCAGATCAAAACAAAAATTAAGCACCACAGTTCTAGGAAAATATTGGTTTGTTTGTTTGTTTTTTCTTCTGTCCTCCTGATGCTCTCCTTAGGTGTTTTCAGCCAACGGGATGTGAACTGACAGCTGTGGGAGTACTTTGGTAGGGATGACACCGATACAGCCAGCCAGTGGAGCTGCACTGCCTTGCCTTTTTTGCTTAGGAGTGAAGTCTATTCATTGTGCCTTCAGGGATCTCAGGCGCTTTTGAGGGTATTTGTGATGAAACACCACCTCTTTTGCTCTAGGAATTGCAGCAGAAACATCTGTGCCATTCACCATGTAATATTTCATGATCATTCGGAGGACTGGTGTGAGGATGTCTGGCACCTCTCATTGTAGCGACAAGCACAACTGGCTAAATGTATAGGTGTGGAACAGCAGGGGTGTCTGCTCCCTTCAGGCAGGAAGAACAATGCTCTTCACATGTTCTTTCCAACATGTGATAGAGAACCCAGAGAGTGAGGGACCTTCAAACAAGGAAGAGCTTAATAAAGAGGCAAAGAAACTGGGTGAGGATGAGTGAGGGTGAGTATTGGCTCTGTGAGGTCTCAGCACCATGGAGCATGGGGGGACAGAAGTCATCCTTCATTAGCTGCACTCAGGGAAGGGCAGGCTGTGCAGGCGAGCAGATGAGCTGTTGAGAGACACCAAGTGCAATTAGATGAATTTCGTGGAACAATGTTCTTTGTGTGGATTTTTAACCTTTGCTTTTCCTAACACTTCCTGTTCTTGATGCTCTTTCAGCTGGATAGCATTGCTGGAGAGTGGGTTGCCCTTCCTCCCCTGCCGTCAGCCAGGTGTCTCTTCGGGCTGGGAGAGTCAGAGAACAAGATCTATGTAATTGCAGGCAAGGACCTTCGCACTGAGGAGTCTCTAGATTCAGTATTGTGCTATGATCCTGTGTATGTTTAAAATTTAATTATGCCTACTGAGGACATGTCAGTAGCCTGTTGTTGGTTGCAAGAGCCTAACATTGATATTCTTCTTGTTCCAGGGCAATGAAATGGGGTGAGGTCAAAAAACTACCCATCAAAGTCTATGGCCATGCTACTATCTCAAATAACGGATTGATATATTGTCTTGGTGGAAAAACTGATGATAAGTGAGTCTCTAAGTTTTTTCATGACAATTTATAACGTTATTTAGTTGGTCCTTTATAGATCATGTGTCCTCACATTCAGAAATCAGGGTTTCCCTTTTTTACGTCTCTGGATTAAGGTTGCTAACAATTTGGCAGAGGGGAGCACATTGTGGTATGTAGAATATCTTTTCCATGATAAGGTAAAATTGCATATAAACCCCTAGTTATTTTAATGACTGTACTTATTTCCAAGGCAAATTTTAATTACATGGAAGACACGTTAATAATATATAGCTATGAGGAGCCTCACTGAAAGTATTACTTCCTTCCAGATAGAAATATGAAGGTGCCATGGAATTACTGTGTCAGTTTTTCAGATTTTCTGACCTGTGATGCCTGTTGTACCTTAATGGGTATAATGTTTGGAAAATCAAAGTTTTCACTCACACTGAGCATGTGGTGGTAATTTCTCAGTGTTTGAATAGGGGATATTTAAGATACAGGCTTGTCAAATCAGCCAAAACAGCAGCATAATTTTTCTTTTATAACCTTTGTCATACATTTCTCCACAAGCCCATCTAAATAGAATATGCTAGCAAAGGACATGGTCTTTCCCCTGTAAGGTACAGTGAAGTTGCTGCCCTGTGTAAGCAGCATTTAACGTTTGATTTAGTTCTATGGATATGATTAGTGCTTTTTAGACAGGTAAAGATTCCCAGTTTAGACACAAGAAATGATCTCATGGAGAGGAAAGAGTTATTACGCATAAACCCACACAATCCACCTCAACTAGGTCTCACTTGGAAAAGCCAAAAGTTCATTAGAAATGATCACAGGTTTTCTTTTTCCTCCCCAGGAAATGCACTAACAGACTATTTGTATACAATCCCAAGAAAGGAGACTGGAAAGACCTGGCTCCAATGAAAGTGGCTCGCTCGATGTTTGGCACGGCTATCCATAAGGGCAAGATTGTCATTGCAGGTGGTGTCACTGAGGAAGGCCTTACTGCATCTGTCGAAGCTTTTGATCTGACCACCAATAAGTGAGTGCACAATTCAAGCTATTTTTAAGCAAGTGTTTTATCATCTAGGCGTTTAGGAGCCCCTAGATAAGTCACAAAGGTGCTCAGGTGTTTATACTCCCACTGAGACACTTGGTCTGCATTCACATCTTCAGCAACAGCAGCAGCTTGAAGAGCCTGTAACTCCACCCATTTTTCCTGTCATCCCCCCCCCCCCCCCCNACATTGCAAACATGATCAAAGAGCTCATGCAGTGAAAATAACCCACCCTCTCATCTTTTCTTAAAGTCTGATTACATTCCCAATTTAGTTGACCACACAGCCACCTCACAGGTGTGGTGGCATCATAGGGGAGAAGTGGGAGAGATGGGTGAGCGTATCTGGCGCTGGCACCAAACGTGAAACCCCAGAGAGAGAAATCAGGTGCCTGAGCAGGACAGGCTGAATGTCTTTGTGGCATCTTGCTCTTCACTTACCTCGTCACAGCAAATACCATTTACCACTAGTTAGTGACAGGCAGATAATTCTGCTTACTTGTTTAATATGAAAAATCTAGGTAGGTGTCCTGGTTTGAGGTAAAACAGAACCAATTTTCTGATTTGTAATTTTACTTTTTAGCTGGGCCTCTTCTAACTGACTAAACTCTGAAATTAACAGCATATTGTTCAGAAACTGTTCACTCTCAGAGCGATAAGACCTGATTATACCAAGGAATGGTATGCACAGAGGCTCCTGCTTAGACTTACTGCTTTAACAACCAAGGCCAGCTAACTTCACTGCTTGCCCCGTTAGAGGGTCGGAAGAGAAGTGTAGAGGGGTCCCACCGGCAGGGAGGAGCAGACGGGACAGGTGACCCAAAACCGACCAACAGGGTATTCCATCCCATCTGCATCACGCTCAGTATAAAAGCTGAGGGATCAAAGGGGCAAGGCGGTTCTGGCTCGTTTTTTCTTCAATGGCTGATGNACTTTCAATTTTAAGTGCCTGAGACACTATACAGAAAAAATAACAACAAAAGAGAGTAAGTCATTCTTGGAATTAGCTTACTTATTTGGTCCAGATATTTTCCAATGTTCTTCCTCACAGTCAAAATCTTTTGCAGTCAGCATCCCCCAAATGTTTATGATTTTCCAGTTTATACCCTCTGTATCTGTGTCTTTCTATTCTTAATTTTCCTTGTTGTTACTTTTGTTACTTTTTCTTCCCATCATCTTATTTACAAACTTTCATTTAAAATAGTATCGGTAACGCCTTATTATGATAGCTCAAACTCGTAAGTGGTCCTGGACGCACCTTTGTTTTATTAGTAAGCACCTCTATTGTATATAAAGACATTTGGTGGTGCTGTCTTCACTGACAGGTGGCATTGCAGCCATCCACCTACAACAAAAGCTTTAAGTTAAATGTACGCTATCCCAAAGAGACTTGCTTGTAAAATTCAAGAATGCAAAGTGTGAATTATGCAAGAAGTAATTCCATGAGGGAACTACGGACTTTACACCTTCTACAGAAAGCAAAGGGAAGTAAAGGTAATTTTGTTCCATTTTTCTCTTCCGTTGTTCAGAAACACATCCAGCTCGTGGTCTAAAAAATCTGCAGGTTCTTGTTTTACGCTGTTTTGTTACAGTCAAGTCACACAAGTGAGAGAGACAAATTAGCCTTTTAGTTTTGATGTTGACATGAGCCAGAAGCGGGATGTCTCTATGTTTTATATGTTTATAGGTGTGAACTGGCAGAAAATTTGAAATTATGCTACCAAGCTCCGATGCCTTTTTCTTTTTTTTACTGAAATTATGATTTCAGTGCCACTTGAAATGAATATACAATTTGGAAACTATAGGGAAAAAATGAGAGAAGCTGGGGAGCCATACATCTGTATAAAGCACATTTCTGATGATGGGGCCAGGCGACCTGTAAGAAGTGGTCTCTGGAAAGAGACGTCCTCACAGGGTAACGCTGTCCCTTCAGACTTGCAGAAGTCCTCGTGGGGATGGAGACGCTGAAATTCACTGCTGAGAAATCTCAGAGTTTTCTCCTTTTACTAAGCCGTTCACTGAAGCAGTCCTTGGCACCTGAATTGATGTCACCCGAATTGATGTCACCCAGAGATGTACTTTAATGCATTCAGTTTAGAGTATTTCCCATGTGTTTGTTTAACTCAGGTTTTTCTTTTCATCTTCAGGTGGGAGATTATGCCTGAATTTCCCCAAGAGAGAAGTTCCATCAGTTTAGTCACCTTAAGCGGAGCTTTGTATGCGATTGGAGGCTTTGCAATGATTCAACTTGAATCTAAAGAATTTGCACCCAGTGAAGTGACTGACATATGGAAGTAAGTTTAATTTTAATCACGCTTTCCTGGTGGAAAGCCATATCTAAATTGAGGTTTTTAGACACTGCAGGGTAAAATTATTTTTCTGTTTAACTCTGGAAATGAACCATAACACAGGTTGTAAAGCACTTGCTGACAGAAATGTTTGTCAGAAAGCAACAAATAAACAGGAAATTTGGATCTAATGACTACTTCCACCTACTAATAATTTGGACAGTCTGAGTCATGATCTTTTCAGATTCTTTTACTCTTTAAAAGAGTAAGTTGCCGTATCTCTTGGCAGGTTTAGCCTTGTAAGTGTACCATAAAAACATTCTCTATTTTGTGACATTCTTACACAGCAAAGCCTGTAAAACAGAGGTCTGCACATATTCACGTGTTAATAGTCAAATGAGTAATTGTTTCGAGAGAACCAGAAATCCCCATCTCCTAGATTTCTCTTTTAATCTAAATCACAGTAACAGTGATGTTTCATCACATCTCTACTGTGACTCTTCAGTTGCTCAAGTAAATTCAGGAGTTTTAACTGGCGGGATAGGAAGGATTTCCAGAAAAAAAAAACACCATTGTGTGTAAGAATCTGAAGGAATTCAAAAGGGATATTTAAGACAGGAGGAAGCTTTTATAGGAGTAATTAAAGTATGACACAGGCCAGCAACAAGCTCTAGGGACTAGGAAAAGGACAACTCATGGGTGTAAGAACATCTTTCCGTTCTGTTCTAGAGGACAACAGCAGCCTTTTGTGGCATCCTTCAGCACAGGATTGCCACAAGCATTTCCAACATGTGGACTGTCCTCCCTTTCATGTATAGGTGATGAAGCATCCAGCTCAAATTTCATGAAGCTACGTTCTGACCTTCTTTTGTTAAATGCAGGTACGATGATGAAAAGAAGGAGTGGATCGGCATACTGAAAGAGATCCGATACGCTACGGGAGCCTCCTGCCTGGCTACACGCTTAAACCTCTTCAAGTTATCAAAACTGTAAACAAAATGCTGGAAAACCTGGTACGGTGAGGGAGTTTCCATAGGCTCTTCTGGGTTTGTTGTGTGAAAGTGTCCCCAAATTGTACAGAGTTTTGTAGCAGCACACTAGTTACACTGTCAACTGTTAAACAGGTCATCTGTCTGTCCAAGTCTTATGATATTGACTAGCTAATCAACAACCGGATTTTTGCCAATGTTTAAAATCCTGAAGAATTCTAATTCACGCTGATTAGAATAAATGAAGATTTCAGAGATAACTCCATTTTTCACTCTGTGAAACTGAATAAAACTAGTTGGACTTCCTTACGCTCAAGAGAATCCAGGATAGTGGTGGCGTATTATTCTCCAAACAACGCCCATGAATTAATTGTTAACTACAACTAGTAGGTAGCTAATTTTATTCTAACTGGCTGTTTGTACAGCCTGATTTCCCCCTTCAGCAATGTCTGCAAATCCTGCATTCTTCAGCCATATCTTGAAATATATTTTCATTAGAGCCTTTTAAAAATAATTTAGCCTGGAATTGAAGTGCATGGTACTGCTGTACTAGTAGCCAGACGTGAGGAAAGAGAGAAGTTCACAAGGTTAATAGCTCTACTGTATCACCTCCTATGTTTAGGCTTCTCGTAACAAGGATTTTCCACTTTTTTATGCTTTTGTATTTATTTCCAAAGCAAGTATTTTATGGAAGTTTTTCTCAGAGATCTGAGGCCATTAACAAGCATTCATGACAAAGTCCTAGAATTGATCATCAGCAAATACCTAGGGCAGAGAGGACTTTTCCACCTAATAACAAGTTGATGAATTTTGATGTTGAAACTTTTAACAATTAAACTTTGTTTTTAAAACTATAAAAGTATCACTTGGTGGTGTCTCTTTCAGTGACCAGCTCATCATCGCTATCATACGAACAGGACACAGATTTCTTAGTACAGCATTTGCCCAAACCAGAGCAATTGGTTTTCTTGAAGTAGAGCATGCCCACCATTTTATATTATACAGTATCTCTTCAAAGGATTTCCCCATTGAATGGAGGGTGTCAGAAATGTAAAGGATGTCACAAATCTAAATCTAATTACAACTGATGTAGCAGGAAAACTGGAAAAGGAAGCCCACCATGCCTGACTGAAGAGCAATTCCAACTATCAAATGACCCCTTGCGTTGCCTTCCTAAGGGACAGAGGTAAACATACGGCAAAGGCACAGCCACCGTAGCTCATTTTGGTATGTTACTGTACACTGGTACTTAAGCTGTGGGACATATTTTCTGTTTTTCCCTTTAGTACCCAAATCTTCAGCTGTTTTTAGCATCTTTTCATTGGCTCCAGTTAAATCACTGGTTTACACCAGCCCATCTGCTGTAACACTTGCTGATTTAATTTAGAAAGAATGACTGCAAAGGATCAAAAGCAGCACATTTTACTGAAATACTCTTAGATTTTGCTTTTCTTAGCTGCCATTTCTGAATCCACTCATAGCGAGCTTTAATCCTGTCCCCATTGTGAATACTCACAACTTTAACCATATGCAACTTGAACATACCTGGTGTGGCACGGAGTGACTGCCGAATACCTGCAAAGAAGGGTTCAGTGCAAACACACGACCATCCATGACTGATCACTTCCGCTACAGCCACTGAAACTTTCTTATGCTCCACAGTTGCTACCTGAAGGCCATCTGTACAGAAGCAGGGTCATGCAAGAGCCCCCTGTTGTGTAGCCCAGATTCTGAGCTCCTAACTGATATTTATGATGGTCTTCTCCATTTTATACAAAATATAACGTGCATATAGTCTTTCTATGTGCTGTGCCTTCGATGACATTTCCTCAAAGCACTCGTCTTCTACATCTTGGAGCCCTTGTCCGTTTGATGTGATAAGCAGACAACCATCTACTATTTTTCTCAGTCATCCCACAAAGATGAGGGCTACTTTAGGAGGAGACCATCTTGCAGCTTAAGTTAGTTCTGTTGTTTTTTCCTGGCATGATCTGTATTCAGTCAATAAAAATATCTTCTTCTCCTACTGGGTAATAAAAAAAATAAAAGTGTCAGCCAGGTGCATACTGATCAGTTCCAAAATGCAGCTGCTTGTCTCTGCCAGGTTTCAAAGGAAGCAGTAGAGTGTCTATTGCTTCTAGTAAAAAGGCAAGAAAACATACACTTCGTGTGTGTGTGGCAGAGATGGGCACAGCTAGCAGTCGTCCCGAGGTAACGGCACCTGCGGTCACCACACGGCTGCTTCTGAAAATGGGCTGATTTGCAGAAGTATGACCACTCTCTAGTTTACAGTGAATATTTTCCTGGCTATTCCACTTCTTCTTTCTACATCCCTGGCTGAGCGCTATCACAGGAAGCCTGGTAACTGGCAGATGGTTTAGAGAGAGACATGATAAATAAACCAGCAATGTTTTTCACCACCAGTAAGGAAAGTGATTGTCACTCTCTGAAGGCTTCCTTTGGGTCTTGATTCTTGATTACAATTTTCAGCCTAATTTAGCTCTTTTGTACACTGTTATATTTACAGAAGAGGCAGGTTAGATGGTTTGTCTAATTTTGGTTTATTTCTACTAGCAAGGGCTAGTCCAGTGCATAATGCCATAATACTAATTTCATTAATTACCCAGTTGCTATTAAGTGCCTATGTCTGACATAAACATTATTTTCTCCTTCTCTTGTATAAATCTTTTGTGTATCCCTTCCAAGTTGCGTTAACTGGAGTAGAGGTGTTTCAAGGGTCCAGGTGGCTGCCAGACCTTTAGAACTAGTCTGTCTTTTAAGTACATGAAGGTGTCCCAGATGGCTCAAGCCATATTTCTGCACACACCACGCTACAGGAAAGGAAAAGCAGCTGGAGGTTTCTCACTGCACAACACCCTCCCCCGACAGAGTCACCCACGGGTACCTCTGTTCTGGAAGATGGAAACCGAATGGCTGTAAGAACAGTCCTATTCTTAGTAAATCTGCATTTCAGTTCCTTGGTTTCACCGCACAGACGCTGTCTGATCCCTATTGCTCATTCTGTCACATGCTGGAGGACAGACATGGTTTCCAGTAGATCTGCTGCCTCCTCTCTCACAGCCAAAGAGTATATTGCCAACTTTTTCTTTGGACAGTTTTATATCTGGCTAAGCGTCTGTAATTTATTTAGGAGCTAATAATGTAATTTTATGTCAAAACTGTCACAGACTCATGTACTTAAAGAATAGCTTTCAGATAACGGGAGATTTTAAGCATCCTTATCACATCCTTCATGGCCCACTGGCACCTGCCTTGCAATCCCTAACAAACTGACGATTGAATTGTTTGACACCTGATGCCCCATGGCAAGCCCTGAAGGTCCAGCTTACTCACAGACAAAGAGATTTTTGAAAGGAAGTATTCCACCCTTACAAGAAGTTTAATGGTACATGAAGTGTCTGTATAAAAAATACTTCGGACTACATGTCTGACATCACTGTATTCCATATAGATGCTTTCTCAGATATTCTAGCTGTTCCCCTTTTGCTGACAGAACCATAGAATTCCATTCGAAGTGAGGAATCTGTAGAACAGAATCATACAAACCGAGTGTTAACATTGTCTGGTATACGCCACATACCACCTTACAGCAAAGAAAAGGCTCTCTGATATCTGTTGTTCTCCACTTGAAGGTATTTTATCACCTCTGTCCTTCTAAAAGCTAGGCTTATTCCAGTACTGAAAAGATTGTTTTCTCAATGTGAGATTCTTCTTCACATAAGTGAAGTCAGTTTGCTTCCAAAAATCAGTATAGTTGCGGAGATGTAAAGCAGATGCCCACACAATACAGGCTATTACAACTCCATTACACCATCTCCCACTTTTTGAAACCCAAATTGAGAGAAAAATCCCAGGTCACTATAGTTTGTATAGTTTGTTAATGTACCAAACTGGAATGGTGTATTAGTAGCACAACATTTACTGTCAGGGCAATATGAGAAATTATGTTCATCCTGTTAAAATAAAAAAAAAACCCAAACCAAGAAAAACCCCAAACCAGTTCAAGAGGGATTCTAGCTAAAATTAGAATAGGTGAGTAATTACATATACAGGAGAATCTGCATTCATGAGCCTCCATTACACAAATGCTTCTGTGCTGGTGGCGATAAATTACCTCTGGCCACTGGTCTTCCCTGTGACACACTATGGCTGCGGCAGACAGACAGCATCCATATCCCATCTTGCAGCCACTGTAACTGTCTCCCTATCACTCAAGGAGGGTTTGTTCAATCTTTTTCTAGTGTAGAAATCTTTGGTGAATTGAACTGAAACTCTTTTTTCACTATTTCTCCTTTACTCAGGCTACGTGGAGATTGCTAGCTCGCCTGCAGTAAGGCAAGACTTTTGACTTTCAGTTTTGCTGCAGCCACTTTCAGAGAACGGGCAAATTCTATGAAGTCCTCACACCATCTTGAGCACAGCTGGGAATTTCCCCCCTAAATACACAAATTGCTCTCATCCAGTAGGTGCATTTTAACTATTAAAGTACCTTTAAATCTGTTGCAAGGAAATTGTATCAATCTGTGCTATCAATACAACTCAGAAAGGACACAAAATATTGGTCACCTGAATTACCCGGTACCCCAGCATTTCCAGGTGTCGTTTTTTCACTGCAGGTTCTCCTTTCAGGTGACGTGAGTTTTTGCTAAAGGCTTTTGAATCAAGAAATTCCAAAGCAATTCTGCAAACAAAAATGTGCATTTACTTTCAGGTTCTGCCTAAATAGCGAGAAGTGCTATTTCTAGTTCAGTATCGATAGCTGCAGCAAGACAATTACTAGATAAATCTGACAATTCAGAGAAAAAGAAAACTAAATAACTACCTGAAACTAGACAAAACATCTTCCTCGTTTATCTAGATACTTGATCTCACATGATTTAGAAAAAACATTTTTTCCCTGCATCTATTTTTGTTCAAATGGCAAAAACAGCTAACCAGCTTATATTTGAAGCTGTGGGAGGAAAACAATATTCCAATCTCATGAAACACATTTAAAGACTGCTCCGTCTGCCCTAGTGAACTGGGTCTGGCTGGGATGGAGTTGCTTGTTTTCATAGCAGCCCGTGTGGTGCTGTGTTTTGGATCTGTGTCCAAAACAGCATTGGTAACACACCAATATTTTGGCTACTGCTGAAGAGTGCTTGCAAAGCATCAAAGCCAGCCATGGTGTATAGGGTGGCATTGGCAAGAGGCTGGGAGGGGACACAGCTGGAACCTCAACTGGCCAAAGTGATATTCCACACCATCTAACACCACGCTTAGCAATAAAATGAGGGGAGTTTACCAAAGTAGTCGTTACTCTGGTATTGGTCTGCTGGTGGTGAGTGACTGCATTTGCATTAATTGTTTTCTTTTCCCTTTTTGTACATTTTTTTTTTCCTTCTTCTTTCTTCTCTTCACTTACTAAACTGTCCTACTTGCAACCCAGGAGTTTTTTTCCTTACTTTTGCCCTCTGGATTCTCTCCCACATCACACTGCAGGGGAGTGAGCAAGTGACTGGGTGGGAGCTTAGCTGCTGGCTGGGGTCAACCCACCCCACCTAGGAAGGCTAAACCTGCTAAGGCTTTGGAAAAAGGAACAGAAAAAATAAATAGCCTAGGGACTGCAACAACTGTTTAGGACATAAGCATCAAAAACCTGGTCTAAATTTGGAAGTGCAAGAATTCAATGTACTAACTTCTGAGCTCCTGGTGGCAAAGCCTTTCTCTCTTCATCCTTGATGTCATGTCTCAAGTGTATTCCCTCCACATCGTCAAAAGGTGTATTCTGAGCCATGTAGGAAAGAGGCTTTTTATTTTCATCCAGAATGCACTCAAAATCTGTGAGAAAACACAACAAACCTGTTTATTGACAAAAAGGAACGAGAAAATATTTGATCTCTACAGTGTTTACGTCTAGAAAAACTATAAGTGATAACCATAATTAGAGATACCCAACATTATTTATATTACACAGAACTTTTTAGAAACGATATTTTAGACAGCAATTTATTCTTTGCAGTATCTTGTGGCCACATGCCCAGGGGCTTCCTAATCTTGGTGATAATAGTGATATTGGAGGTCTCCATAACAATCCTTAGAGGAGTAACTTCTCACCTATTTCATAGTAGTACGGTGTGAGAACAGATATTCTTGCATAATTGCTCCCTCCTAAGATCTCTGTCAGCATTCTGTGAACGTGGTGCCGCAGTGGATTTATTCGGCTACTGCCTACAAAGACAAAATAAAGAATTCATACATCAAAACTTCCACAGCAGAAGTTTTGAAAATATCACTTTGTGACACTGCATTTTTGACAGTCAGCCTACTGAATTAAAGCTTTTCCACAGATCCCTTGTTATTCCATCATAACTCAAAGACCATGCGATCATCTTTTGGGTGGAAAGTGGCACGAATTTCAAATCCAGACTTCCCATCCCAAGATTTTTCCCATTGACGTACTATAAACACTTAAGTTTCAGGTTTTACCTGTTGGATTTTGTTTGCTTTTAATTGTGCTTAGACAGTTAAATAAGTATTAACTTATTTTGTATCTATCTCAGGCACCCCTCACTATCTGTCACTTCACTGTTTGCTGCAGATTGTTTAATACCTTGCTCCATTAGACACCTTCAGTCTCAGCGTTAAAGCAGCTGAATTTGATGCAAAGCAGATCTCCTCCATGAGAATTAGTGGAGGAGATACTGAGTTTGCATCAGCTGGATTTTTTGAAGCCATCACTACTCTGAAAAAGCTCAGCCGCTACGCTTAACCACTATCCTACTTTTCCACCTCTTATCCTTGATGGATCTGAGGAAGATGACAGCAGTCAGTTCAAAAGGAGGCAGCAAAAACGCGCACCTTAAAAAACTTAAGCCAAATGTTCAGTCTTTTAAGTGAAGCAGGGACCAAAGTGACTCATCTCCCCCAGCATACAATCCTAATGATCCTCTTCCTGCCCCTCCATCCTCCTTGCCATATACACTGTTTCTGTGTATGTAAATTATATTTCTTATGTAGAAATATCCCTTCTCTATTACATTACAGGGAAAACTGCTTTGCTATCGGTCGCACTACTGAACGGTCACACTTCTCAAGAACACATCCTCAGCAGATAGTGGGGTGTGCCTTTCTGAGCTCCTATTGTGTGCTAGCGTCAACGTGACAGTTTTAGAAGAAGCGTCTAGCAGACTGTTGAAAACAGACTGTTACTAGTAAGAAGGGCAGCTTTTCCTCTCCTAAATTACTTACTGTTACAAAAGACACGTTGGCAGTAGCGCTCATGAAACCAAGGGATGTGAAACTCCGGGCATTCCAGACAGACTGCTCTGTTCAATTTCATGAGGTGCAAGCGGACCCTCTGCTTTAGGGTATCAGGCAAGACTGAGTTAAACAAAATAAAAAGGTGTAAACTGAACACACTGAACTAAATGGCTACCTCTGAATTCTTTACTGGAGATGCAAATATCTGTATACTACGGCACTTATAAAATCCCTGAACCTTAGAAAGGTTCTCAAAATCCCTGAGAAAAAAATGAAAAATAACAGTTTTGCTCAATATTAAGAACAACAGCAAGACAGAAGAAAGCAGCAATTTAAACTCTCTTCTATCATTTATCTTTTAATGAAGTGGTTGAAGGCAAAATGGCAACAGTACATTGATAGCAAACACCGTAGAGGCAGACAGGAAGGAAACAGTCAAACAAACGCTCAGTCTCTTATTTAGAGAGGAGACTGGTGGGACTTCTTGCAGACAAAAATCCCACATTGCTTCTTGAGCTTTGTGACTATTTCTAGTAATAAATACCACACTCAGGTAATTTTATTTCTAATAAAATTGAAGAATTCTTAAATACTAAGTGCAATAAGTTGACTATAAGATTTGTTTTGAATGAGCTTCTCTCATCTGCAATACAAATCTGTACTTTAAAAACAAAGCGCAAGTTCATTCCTTCCCTTTCAGCACTCAAATAATACCTAGATTATACAGAGGGATCTTTCTAGAAAACATAATTGTTTAAAGAGTAATTCTACTTCTCAAGTCATATATAGGTCCACAATTCCATTTTATGCCAAGTGCTACATCATCAAATTCACAGAGAGCTAGATATTTACCTTCAAGTTCAGCATCCAATTTGCTGAGGAAAGAAACATTAAATATCCTCTTTATCAGAACTGGAGGAAAATACCCAGCCACTGCCAAAACATGACCAAGTAGTACCAAATGGTGAGTTTCAAAAAAACCTTTAAAAACCAAACAGATATTTATATTAACACATGACATGACATAAAGTTGAAACGATTTGTAATGCCCTCCCAAATGATCCAAGTTCCTCTCTTAACATACTAAATGAACACACAGGCCGATTAAGGACTAACTCTGCGAACTGCACCAAGGTGTAAGGTAACTCTTGCCAGGTGTTTGCAGGAAGACACTAGTTACTCTTAAAAAAAAGTAACTCTGCAATATTTCAGTAGCCAGCAAATTTTCACAGTTCTGTGAGACTGTATCGTCAATCAAAAAAAAAAAAAAAANAACTTAGCCATTTCTTTGTGATAAGTCACAAAATATATCCTGTCCCCAAATAATGATTCCTTGGGGAATGCCACAACGATTCTGTCCAATAACAGCACTGCAAATTAAACAGTATTTTCACTTGCTTTTTACTACGCTCAAGATACCTTGCTAGTCTCCTATCAGCAGTAATTTTTAAAAGGGTGAAATGAAGCTAGAAAACCCAACAGAAGCATACATTGAATCTTTGCTGTGGTTTTAACCCCAGCAGGCAGACACACTTTTTCTTTGCTTAAAAAAACCTGCTATTCTATCCCCATTTTTATTCAGTACAAATAACATCTTCCAGTTATACTCACTTATCTGGTGTCAGAATATCTTTGTCTAATGCACTTACTCAAGTTAGAAGTAAGACGTTGGATACAGCTTTCAAAGAACTCTTCATTTGCAGGAGGGTCATAATTCAGAGCAGAGAAAAGGAAGAGAATAAAATAGATTTCAAAGGGGTGGATCTGGAAAAAAAGACATTCTAAATTAAGTCACCACAAGATACCCTAGTATTGCTTGACAATTTTAAAAAATGGTTTTATAATTCATTCAGAATTGGAATATTTAAGACTAGATGAGCTGTTTCCTAAATTTTTTTTTTTTGCAACTTTTCCCGGGGAAAAATATTTAAAAAATAAAATGCAGAAAGCATTAAAATTGCAGCTATGGCTAAAACTTAAAATCTGTTTCATACAGATGATCCAAGTGTTTCTGTGTACTTAGAATTTAAGAAACTTTTTAAAAAGGTTTCCCATTAAATGCTCTTAAAGAAACTAAAATGTCATAAAATAAAATCAAAGATCTACACAAATACCAGATTGAGGAGGCAAAAAAAAAAATAGCAAGAAAACACAGTAATTTTGACCAAAAAGACATGCTGTTGGGGAATTCTCCACAAAAATTAGCAATGTAAAAACATACACTGTGTGACATGACTATTTGTGAAGAGGTTAAACAAAAATTATTTAAGATCATCAAATGTAAACCTGAATGCAAAGGATTACGGTTGACCTAACACTGACTGATTGAACAATAAAATAAGAAAGGAAAATTAAAGAGAAGTGCAAAATAATATAAATGGAAGCAAAACAGCTTTGAGTAAACACAGCAAAAGATGAGCTCCAAATCAGGTACACCGAAGAAAACTCATAGAAACACTGTGTGGATTGTGCTCTGAAACACATTAACTACTAACCTGTCCTTTCTTACTGAATAATTTATGCAGTAGATAGAAAGAAAAAAGGTAATACCTTGTCTATATTTTCAACAGTCACAGAAGCTATTTTGTCAAGTAATGAAGGACAACGGTGGTTTGTTTTTCTGAGAAAAAAAGACAATGGTAATACATTTGCCCATGTTATTTGGTCTATCAAGCGTTGACACGTGGCCATGGTTTCCTCATTGAGGACTTCTTCAAACCACCCTCCATTCACATGCTTAAGTTCTTCCAACAGAAGATTTAAGTTGTCAGCTTTCTGAAGCCTCTGAAATCCATAGTCATTTAGTTTTTGAAGAAGGTTTCCACATAGCTCAGAACTGTTTTGCCACTGCAACTGGTCATGATGATTCCACTTGACAAGGGCTGTAGCAATACAATTCAAATGATGGAGCCTGCATTGAGGCACAACTGCGGCTGCTTTGTTTACAATTATTTCCTCCACTTGAAAGGAAGGAAGCATGGCCAGAACATGAATTATTGCAGCAGTATCAGCAGGTATGACGTTAGATTTTAAAAAACTGGAAGAGCGAGAAATAAAAACAGGTCATCAGTGCTGACAAGGTGCAAATGTTAAAAAAAAACAAAAAACAAATAAACTATATACATGAAAATTGTTTTAAAAGTCAAAAGCTGCACATCAAATATAAAATAAGTAGAATATTAATGACACGGCAGACGTTCACACAGTTAGTGACGACCATCTTTTTTCATTGAGATTAACTTCTTCCTTCTAATTTATTCAAAATTGAAAAAGGGAAGAAGACAGGGAGCATCTCAGACAATTGATGAGGCTTCAAGTGTTACTGATAAACACAGAAGTCCTTAGGGCAGAAGGTCCACCTTTGTTAACAGAGTCTGGGTTTCTGGGCCTGGATAATTTCTGTGATTTCTGTCCTGGGGAGCACCAGGTTCTGAGGTGCCTGAGGAACACGAAGGCATCATCCGCAAAAAACATGTACAGCCCTGGCACTGCATTCTTACAGAGGCTGAGCAACAGAAGCAACAGCAGCAGATCTCTTCTCCCACGATTCCAGAAACTGTTTCCCTTCCTATGTTGCAACTGTACACGGCTGAGAACTACCTAAACAGTTCTTCAATCAAAAGAAGAGTACTTCTGCTTCACACTTCCTCCAAACATCAAAGAAGACATTAATACCTACCCTTCCTATGAAGTACCAATCAAAATTTCCTGTTCAATGTCCTTATATTGCAGCAACCAAGGGGCAAAAAAATCTGTTTTTAAAAGATATCACATCTATTAGCAGATACTATTGTGTCTACAGTCAAGATGATATCCGCTACCTATCCTCTGATTTATGTGTTTAATCGAATCAAATACTCTTAACAGTTTGTTACTTCTTCATATTTTATGGAAACAAAACAATTTAACATCTTAGCTTGTTATTCAAAATATTAAGCAAGCAACTGTTTAATACTTAAATAGCTACATTTCCAAGAATACACACTTACCCGAATAGTAACATTTTTAGTTTGGAAAACAGCTCCAGATTGTGGCAACGCAACGCCACCAAGTACTGTGTTAACTTTACCAACTGCAGTACATGATAGCTATCCAAATGTTTGTGCAGAACAGAAGCCATTCTGAATTCAAAGAGAAAAAGATGACATGGTATTACGCTAATACAGAAGACATTGCAAAACCCAACATCCCACATGAAGAAGGGGTGTCCCGTGGTGCACAGTACCTATGGTGAAGGGTTGCACACACCTGCGCTCCTCTCTACCCCGGTTTTGAGAGCGTTCCACTAAGACACAGCAGCCTCTCTCCACTTAGTGAATTGCAAAATTAAAGGCCTCATCACAGCAAAACAAGCTACTTCACTCTAATAATTTCTGTCACAGACGCTACAACCAGTTAAATTCAGAGTGGACCTAGAACAGCATCAACAGCTTCAGCACCACTGTACTCACTTATATAATAGTGGTTGCTACAGCTATGTTGGCCTAAAAATGCAAAGAGGGGGCGAGATTTGTAGGGAAACACACCTTAAGACCTTCTTTAGACAGTGAGATTCAAGGAGAAAAAACATGAATTCACCTGCTCTTCCCTTTAATACCATTCTGCTCTACGATACTATTTGTCCTTTTTCTTCCAAGGATCTATTTGTTTCATGCAACTACATTCAATCCAGTTATTGCTCACAACCTGCATTTAACTCTGCTGCATCCGTGACACATCGGATGCTGCATCTTCTGTGCCCAGAACCTCAGCTACTATTCCCTGCATTATATGAAAGATATTACCTCTCCCTATAAACAACACTCAGCTTACAACTGCAGAAAACGTGGCCCAGGTTCTTAAGGACACAAGACTTAATAGTTTGAAGTAGGGCACAATGGCTTTTGAAGAAGTAATTCCTATCAATAACAGGATCTCCTAGATAGGACACATTCTCTGCAACTTACTATATTCTCATTTGTCTCACCAGTTTACAGTCATTGTTAGAGGCTAAGTTTACTCAAGTAGGATCACGTATTTGTAAATAAGCCAGAAATTACATTCCATTAACTTGGTAGCATTGAAATGCCCTTCTACAACATTCCTAAATTGCTTCAATTACTTCTGGGTCAAGCTGTAATATTCTAAAATCTGTAATAGCTCATTACATATAGCGTATACGCACTTGTGTGCAAGTGACACACTCCCTACTCCCAACTTACTGGATATTACATAGTTTTCCATACTAAATGGAAATAGTTTACCTAGAGAATAGAACTTCTTAGTAGTATCAAAAAAATTACTTTTTGAGTAGGTGAGAATTTCTGCATTTCATTTTCTGCATTGTCTTCAGTATTACCAATACTTGGTGACTGCTAAATTCTTCTGCCATGCGCACTGCAGTCACTAGCAACCTAAAGAGGAAAAAGAAAACATATATTTTCCAAAGAAAAACAACTGAAAATCTCCAGCAAACATTGCAGCCATTTTCTTTGTCTAGGAGGGAAAAAACCAATAGGCTACTTAAGGAAAGACACGAAAACAAATTCCCCCAATCTAGAGACCTTTGTTCTGCAGATGCTTCTTCTAAACAGTTGATCTGTATGGCAGAGGTAAAGAGAGGTGAGGGTGTTAGATCAGTACATATTGCTCTGATGCTAGAAACCAGCGAGTCCAACGATTCTGAAAGTAGACAAGTAGGGAAGGTACTCTAAACAAATCATGATCAATCAGCAAACTACAGATAACGGAATCAAACACAAGTTGAACTGATTCTCAGGCAAGTAAAGCCAAAGACTTTTTCTACCTCACAGCGATTTTTACTAAGAATAAAAATTAATTAAAAAAAAAAATCTAGAAAAAGCTTCTGAAACTGAGCTATGGCAAAACCAACACAATCTTGCAGTATATCCAGATCTCTGAATAGAGGCAAATGTTCATGAAGAAAAGTCTGAAAATATGACTAATTGTAATTATATACAACTAATTCTGCCTAAAACTGCAGACTTTGAGAGACCCATGACTAATACCACCCCCAAATAGGATTTTGTAGCACAAGAAAAACAGGCAGAAAAAAAAATCTGCCAAACAATACCATGCTCTAATTGCTAAATAAATGCTGAAGTGTTCCCTGCTGACAACCTTTCATATAGAACAGGATGTACAGCGAAGTGGGACAGGATAAGACTCAGGCTGTTTCAGATACTGCCAATCTTAAAAAGGAAAAAGCAACATGCACCACTGCATATATTTCCCAGGAGAAAGAAAGTTTTTTACTACCATCCACTGAGAAAGGATGGCTGTAGTCTAAGAGACAGAGCTACAAGATGGTCTCATGTAACGGCATTCACGTGCCCCTTAATTACTGGATCCAGCTTTCTATGCAACTGTTTTAAGACAAACTGCTATGACAGCTGTAGAGAGGCTGGAGTCGGTCCATTCTCCCAGGTGACAGGTGACAGGACAAGAAGAAACGGCCTCAAGTTGCGCCAGGGGAGGTTTAGACTGGATATTAGGAAAAATTTTTACACTGAAAGGGTTATCAAGCATTGGAACAGGCTGCCCAGGGAAGTGGTTGAGGCACCATCCCTGGAGGTATTTAAAAGCCAGGTAGACGTAGTGCTTAGAGATATGGTTTAGTGATGGGTTTTGTCAGAGTTAGGTTGATGGCTGGACTCAATGATTCGAAAGGTCCCTTCCCTTCCAACCCAGGCAATTTTATGATTCTCTGACAGTGTTTCCATAATGAAAGCTACAAAGCTACAAATAGGAGACAATGCCCAGCTCATGGATAGGCTTAGAAATTCTTCCAAACACCAGTTCATTTTTGATTTCTGTGCAAGACTATGCATATACCATAAATAAGACAAAATTGTTAATAAACTTACCTTTCTCTTACCTTGGATCCTGACATAGGCCCAAGAATAAAAAATAGTTTTGAAAAGGTTTCAGGATCATAATAATCATCTATAGTTTCAGACAGCAACTGTTTAGCAACCAAACGGAATTCAGCACTGTCAAAACCCAGCTGCTCATACAGTCCGAAAATCAGACTAACACTGTGTATATCAAGATGGGCGGCACTTTTAAGGAAAATCTTGTTGCATTTTTCTACCAATGGATGATATGTCAGCTTAACATTTTGAAGAAATTGTAGTATTCTTCTGGCATAGTTGAAGTGCACTTCATTCTTTACTTCCAAGAGCTGTTCAGCCTTGTGTAGTAATCTACCTTGAAAACTCTGTGAGATAACATCAGATATGCTGATCATCAAAACTGACAAGATCCTAAAAAATTCAAAAGATTTCACACTTACACATTGAACACGGTAAGTAATATATTTTAGATTTCTTAAATAAACTATGCAAAGAAAGGAACATTAGTCAGGGTGTTGCTGACCTACATAAAAAGGAATTTTAAATCTAATGCAGAAAAAACAGATGAGCAAAAAACATTTGTCCTACTACAGTAAAAATTCTGCTTTCAGTGAATTTCTGAAATAACTGGTATTTTTCAACCACCCCTTACAAAATTGTACGCGATGAAAGCATTTGCCTAAGGCAAGATCCTGACTTGCCTGATTCAAATTTGCAAAAAGATCTTTAATGTTCAATGGAAACTAAAGAAACTCAAACAATTCTCAAGCGACAGAATGGGGAGAAGAGCCATTGTCACTCCTAAAGCAAGAATCCCTTCCTAAGGGAATAAAACTTAGATCCACAGGGAGAGCCAGTTCTATAAAGAAATGCAGTCCCACTCAATGCATTTCATGAGCAGGCTCCTCACATCCGCAGAAATAATTGTTGGGACTGCTGGTGCTGTATAAAGCAGAAAAAGGGAAGAGAAGCCATTGCTATAATGGCCCAGGGGGAGCAGAGGTAAGAAAAAGAAGCTTGAACTTCTTTGAGTAGGGTCAGGTTTTAAGTAATTTTAGTATCAGGGTAATGCATTAGACATGCTAGCAAGAGAATTGATTGATTCAACTTGACCAAAAAAGAAAAACATTCTGAAGAGAAATAATAACAACATTGCTTTAAGACTCCTTATTGCTATTCACAATAGTAAACTAAATCCACATCATAGTAGACAAACTCAATCTCAAGGAAGAAAAACATCTTCTGGTGATTCAATAGCCTCTAAATTCTCAAAAAAGTCCATGTAAAATTTAGAATCAGGACAAAGCAGTATCTTCTGTTTTCCCACTGTAAGTAGAACATTAGTTCTAACTAAGCGTTTAAATTGGTTATAAGAAATTCTTCATAACACCATGGGAAAATGCAGTCACCTAAGCAAATTTGTCCATGAAAATCAATGCACTAATCCAAAACACCTCTTTGCCAAAATGAAGAAAAGCAAGCTCCAGTTGAGAAAAAGGGAAAGCATTCAGCAAAGGCAGCCCAGTAATTGTGACATATTGCTTATCCTGCTACTTAATTTCATTCCGCCACTTACCTTATATCCTGTATAGAATCCAGTTTCATGTCCACAATATGAGCTATTTGGCCAATTACAGGACTGAAATGTCTGCGTTGCTTGTATAAACACAGTGCGAATTTAGACAGAGCTGGCAGGCTAAGCCTGCCAAGACATCAGACAGACAGACAGAAAGAATAGTTACCTTTTATTTCTAGTGAATAACTAAAGACAAAAAACTACTTCAACAAATATATAAAAGACAAGGTTATATTCAAATTACAAAACAAGGAAACAAAACATCTGAGCATTTCCTATTTCGTCACCTCTAGTGACTCCTTGGACTTAGCCAAAACACCTAGATATTTTATATTAAAGCATATTGTGCATACAGAGCTCTACAAAAATCAGAAGTTCTTAATTTAACCACATCAGTGTAAGAAATCTATAGAAGTTACATTTTCAAGCAATGATGTAATTGATAAATGATGCTATTGATAAATGTAAACAATGCTATTGCTAAAGTGAATGTGAGCGATTTATTACCTGAATGTCATTTTGTGTTCAAGCTACACTGAATTTATTTGTCAAGATGCCCCAGGTGTTAAGCTGGGAGAGGCAATTCTGCTGGTGCCAAGACTGACACTAGCTTCTGCCATTAACCTGAGATTAAGGAATGAAAATTACAATATAAAAAGAATATATAAATCTAAACAACTCAACAAAAAGTAACAACAGCAACAAAAAGGGAAAATGTTGATGTTTTAATACAAAAGGTTTTTACTAAAATTGAGACGAGCAGGGTTCTAACAACCATTTAAGAGTTGTACAGCAAGCTCTAAGATAAACTCTAAATATTAAAACCTGAAATTTACTTCAAACACATAAACCTACACAGACTTAAGATTTCAAAATCTTAAGTGTTGGTGTCCATTGTTGCAGTATCTGAATCTCTCAGGAGTTTGCGTGCCAAAGTCCATCAATACTCAAAGCCTCCATATGTATAAAAATAATTTCCAAAACCTTCAAAAATACAATTGTCATTTCAAATATTCACATAGCGTTTAAAACATCTCATAAATACTCTTTGAGAACTCTGTGTAGCCTCACATGAAGCAAACCATGCTTGCAACTTACACCTTTCACAAAGCATAGCAGTACAACACTTGCCTTTCTAATCTTTTCCATGCTTCTGTAACAAGCACTTCTGCTAGAGAATCATGGTCTTCAACATTGAGCCTTCAGAAGAAAGACATAATAGTTTGATGTTTGCTTCAAAAGTTATAAAGAAATAAGACATATGTCCTTTCATTATTTATCATGTTTTACTTTTCTATCACTCCCTCCATTCAAACAGATTATAGTGATTTGTGCGTTAATAAGCATAATTCCGTCTACTGGGAGTGCAAAACAGAACAGTTCTGCCTGCATCTCAAAAACTGAGGCACAGGACGTTGTCTGTCACACAGTCTCAGTACTCCCACACAGCTAGGACAGGGCAGTCTCCCAGTCTCCTTACATAATGGCTTTGTAGTCAAAATTCCATCTATTACAAAATACAAAATGGATAGATCTGGAATTCAACATAATGCTGCTTACCTCAGAATACTATATAGGGTGTCCACTATGGCCTCATCTTCCATGTGTTCCACCTTGTTTTCTGCTAAAACGCAAAGAGTAAGAAACTGGGAGTGACTTCTTATATAGTCACTAGTCCTTAACAGAAGCGGCCTCTTCTTTTGCAATTGCCACAGCACGTTCAATGCAATTCCCACATGTTTTTCAGAAAGCCTGGCCTTGTTCCTTCCAACAAGGCTGAACACTTCATCTTCATGGCTGCAGCTATTTATCTGGCTCAAAAGCAGATCACTACTCAGAGTCCGAGCTTGGTAATGTCTCAGCGTAAACAAGCAAACCTGCCTCAAACAAAGCATTTTGCTGTGCCTATCAGTTATCTTTAAAGTGTCCAGAAAGATTTCTTCTTTCACTTTTCACAGTAAAACACACCGTTACACAGAACAAACCCAAGTATACGAAAAACACATCATTTTTCTTTCATCCTGTATGGCCACCGAATTAAGAATGATTCGATTCTGAGGTACCTGTAATGAGATAGAATTAAAGCAGTCAAGTACAGTCATAACCACTAGCTAAAAATCCATGTCTCTACCTGCCCACGTGCTATCTATCATGCTACTACTGAGAAGACAAAGCTGAGCTTTTTAACAAGCAGGCGCTACATGACGAAGTCAAGTGAGGCTTGCTCTCAACTAGGTCACTCCATAATCCTAAACAGGGGTCCAGGAACCGCCAGAAAATACAACTATTGGTGGTAAAGGCAAGTGACATGGCAAGAGCTCCTGAGCTGGCATCACTGGATTCCTCTGGCTCTATATGTGCATCCATCCCACAGTGATATCTACTGTACCCCATTTATGAACCTCTCCCAGAGGTTCTTTTCCACTCTGCTCTCCTCAGTATATGATCTATGTCTTGTAAACACACCATGGTCTTCGTATATGGCTTCTAGGCAGGAAGGCTGACCACCTTTGTAATACAGGATATTGACCAGTCACAATGCATCAGCTGAAATCACCCACTGGGCAAAAGAAAAGCAACATAATTCCCCAAATTATAGTGGGAGCTACAGACTTACCTATTGAAATTTGGTATTAATTTGTTTTCTTAATATATGCCCCAATTTGTACACAATGCTAACAACTAAGTATTCTACAGCCTACAAAACTGGTTCCCAGCTGCAGAACACAAGCCGCTGGTAGTAAATATTATGGTACACCAAAAAAGACCCATCAAATTCCCTTAACTCAGAGATCATGGAAAAGTCTAGAAGACTTGCTTCAGGAGATATAGCCAGTAACAACAAAAATTATCAACATACCATACCTTCAGCAAACTTGAAAGCTCTTCAACGATAGGCATCACTCCATCAATGTGGCCTTATCAAGGCAATGGCAGCAGCACACACTAGGTCTACTGAAAAATACCTTCTTGCTTGAGCAGTCTATGTAAGGTACCGAAATCATTCCACAAAACTGGATATAGCTGGATTTCTTTTGATGTCTGCACCATCAGCTTCAGAGAATAAAAAGTCATATGACGTAGTGTTACTGACACTGGAGCAAATACAAGGAAAGCTAAAATGAAGTCATTTTAATTTATGTTCTGTTATAATATGAAATATTTTCTTCCCTATGCAAACTGAAAACATACAAAAATGAAAGGTACAAATTTTCCAGATAATATACATTAAGTACCAGTATTTTCCAGATACTATACATTAAGTATAATAATGATTTGCTTTATAGTCCCTTTTCAAAGATTGCTTTTATTGCTTCTATTTATTCCATACAGTAGTTGTCTTTACAATGAATTTATTCCACTTTATCACTGAGAACAGTTGTGTGACATTATTTATTCCATGTAATCTCAATAAAAAGAATTTTTTGCCTTTCCCTTTTAGTATGCTGCCACATGCTTTTAGAAGTAGCTGGGACTTCCTATGAAATCTTATAATGTATATTAAATAAGCTAAAATACACAACAAAGGTTGTTAAATCACAATCTAATCTTCCAAAAAATCTCCAGTACTAAATTAACGACATTTACCAGACCATTTGAGATTTTTTTTGCCCCACAGATTTTCCAGTTAATTACTTTTTCTGTTCCCTTTTGCCATGTAGGTGGCAAATCAGATACAGTGACAATAATCAAAAGTGACTGATTGTTCCACCAGCAGCTTCTAAGCAGAAGCCGCAACACAGAGTTATCAGAATTATTGAACTACACAAACTACCTAGTTTAAAGAGAGGAAAAAACCCATAATGACATGATAGTAAAGTATAGCTTGAAAACCAGCACAAATTTTTAACCTTTTTGTATGACTATGTCCAGATTCCCAGCTGCAAATGAACAGGATTTTTTTCTTAATCCTGTCGTAGAGAACTAAGGGTCAGACAAATAACTTTAAGAGAATACTGATATATTTAAACTTGTTTCTAAGATTTCATGTACTCTACTATAGAACGTTAAGCAAAGATTTTTTATTAGTGTATTTTTGCCTTGCTTACTATGACTCTGTTTTCATATATCCATCCGATGGAATAAAATAGTTCCACTATCAATTCACATTTACTCCCCACAGTGCTGTCAAGCGAAGCTGCCAGAAGGCAGGATGAAGTAGATACCTGAAAAGAATGTAAAATCTTCAGGCTCAAATAACTTTCTTGTAAGGCCAGGTAACATATCCGTTCCCGTTCTCGTGCTACAGTGGACCTTGCATCCTCTATCCTAATGACTAGGAGCCAGGATCTCTACCTAAAACAGCCTGCACAAAGTTTCCAAATATTTATGTTTGCGGAAGGTATTTAGCAGATGTGAGTAATTTACCACAAACTGGCATGCAATTTTAAATTGTAGTATTTTATAAAAAGGAAATCAGTAGGAACTGTTGGATGTTTTAAAATCTACATAGATTTAAAATAGTAATTTTCTATCTACTTAAAGAACTATTCCTAAAGTGTTCTACTTACCATGCAAAATATACACTAAAAGGGCAAGAAACACTTAAAAATCATTTCAGTTGAAACACAATAAGCATTTTCAAGGCTGTATTACAAACTACGGTCTGCCAGCAAGTCTTCCACAAAGGAGAAAACGTGGACGCCTGCCACTCCCCAGGTATAAGAAGTATTAAAGACCTAACTGAGCGCTGAGAGAACCGCACATGCGGCCGCGCCGGGGGCAGTACGACGTCCCTCTGGCACCAGCGGCGGCCCGCCTCCCCTCCCGCCTCTGCCCCCCAACGCCTGCTCCCACCTGCCGGTCGCCGCCTCCTTTCCTGCGGCGAGATTTTGACACAGAAGCGCTTCAGGAGGCGCGGGGGAAGAGGCTGAGCCGCCGCACAGGGCCCAAGGGGGTGGGCGGCCAGGGCCTCGCTCCCTCCCTCCAGCCGCAGGCAGGGCCAAACCGCAGCGCTGGGCTCGGTGGCCGCCACAGCCCGGCGCTCCCTCGGCCACCTTTAGCCCAGCGGCGGCTGCATTCAGCGGGGAGCCTCCGGCAGGAAGAGGGCACTGCCGTGCTTGGCGGGAGGAAGCTCCGGGCGCGGCCCCCCGGAACCGCCTCCCTCCGCCGGGGCCCTGCCTGCCCTCCCCACCGCGGGTGCTGGGCTGCGGCCCCCGCCCCGGAGCGGAGCGGGAGGGCGGCGCCGCCCGGACCGTGTCCCATCCCGCTGGGGCGGAGACGGGGCGGCGAGCGCCGAGGGGCGGCCCGCGGGGCTCCGGGCAGGCCTAGCTGCCGGCAGGAGCCAGCCTCGGGCCCGGCGCGGCATGCCGGGTGTCCGCTAGCGCTGGCTTAAGCCAGGGCTACTGAAACGGCCGCGTCCGGCGCCCAGCTCGGTTAAATAAGGAAACAAAGGGATCAGTGTCGCCTGCGCCCGCAGAACACCATCTGAGAAGTCCTTGGCTTACTTTTTGACAAGACCGTTCCTGTGTTCAAGCCACACCGCGCACGCACAAGCAGCGTGTGGGTTGGCATCAGCGCGCCACGTCCCTCTGCACGGCTGCCCACCGTGCCTGTGTCCCACGACGGTGTTCCCCCATCAGCTGAGCTGTCAGGAAACCTATGGAAAAAGGGGAAAGTTCAGCCAGTCAGACCTTATGAAGGAAATAAAAAATACACAAGTTCCAAGGTCATTTTGAGTCTTGAGGTCACATTAATAAAACCGACGTTTATATAGCACATTCTGAGGGGGGCGAAAAAAAGGTCTTCCCTGCCTAGAAAAATCACAAAGGGACTGAAGTTCAGGAAGGGTGAAGCTGAAGAGTTTGGCTTCACTGTACCGGGATTAATGCTACTTTATTTTACATTGTAAGTATTTTATGCTTTGCAAAAAAACCCTTAAAAATGTACGAGCTCTGCAACACCACACCGTATGAGTGTTGCAACACATACGTTGCTCATGCTGTATACATATAGCTACAGGTCATCTTTCTGGACCTTTTCTCACCACCACCAATAATAGCAAGGACATTTAGATAGAATGACAACTACCTCAGATTGTTCTGAAATGCTATCTAAAATCACAACCAGGACTATTAGCATGGCCAATTTTGACTAGCTATCTGTCTATCAAAGGTTTGGGGTTTTTGACTTTTTGTCTGTTGTCTATGTATACCTCATATATTGGATGCTTATGAATATGGAACTCAAACTAAGAAAGTAGCCTCTAATGTAGATCTGTAGAAAAATAGCAAGTAAAATTTTTAAACTGGATTTGTAACAATTTTCCTTCCTCTAAAATATGTAACTACAACCGCTCCTGTACCCTTCTGCTAGCAAATCCAGATAGCCTTAGTCAGAGTCTACACAGGCACACAAGTAGGAGAGTGAGATCCAAATCCTGCCGGGCGATCTCGAAGGCTGGCACTTAACCTTTTTCAAGAATCTCAGGCCTTCTGCAAACTCACGTAAGGGCTACAAGATCTCCCACTTTAGGAGAAAACTCGTGTCCATATGATGAGATCTTCTGCAAATCATATGGATTTTTCATGTACAAGACGCTGAACTTTCGACTTGTCAAGTACATTTGGATGAAACCAATTAATAATGCCTAAAACAAATTTTAAAAGCTAGATAAAATTACCTTACATTTTAAGTTGGACCCATAGGGGAAAAAAACAGATTTATCAAAGCACGCTGTGCTGAAGCCAGCATTGATTTACTGAAGTCCAATCAACAGCTTCTTCAGGATCTCAGAACTCACAGGGGTCAACCTCTCAGTTTTTCTTTTTTTGTTTTCTCTTCCAGAAATTCGGAAGAACAAAATTTGTTTTCCTGCTTTCAACAGCCAGTAACACGACTTCATTACCTCCTGTTATACGTGATTACTAACCCCAATACCCGCTAGTCTGAACTAAAACCCTTCAACGGGGGGTACGTAATTCTGTGTAGGCCTGACTTGGTTTTGAAGGTGCTCACAGCTTTATGCATTGTCATAAACTTTCACATCCGTTTTTAAGATACGTAGAATACTTTGAATGGCAATACAGACATACGGGGAAAGAGTATCAGGAGCTTCTTCTGCATACAGTTGGTCTAAATTCCCATTTAAGCCCTTTACAACCCTAAGGACGCGTGCCGGGTACGGCTGGAGTCACCCTCAGCCCCTCCAGTCCTCCTTCGGACGCTTCCTTTACCAGCCCCTTGGCCATTTTGCGGGCCCTTGGGCCACCGCCGTCCCGCCAGCAGGGGACACCAGCACTAGCCCCGCACACGTTTGTCTGGGAGACACTCGTCTACCTGCAGGGGAACGGCCGAGGCCTCCGGCCGCTCCAGCGACGCCGCCGCCTTCCCGCGCTGCGCCCTGCCTCCGCTCAGGCGGCGCGGCGCGGGGCGGCAGCCGCCCCGGCAGGCCGGGCGGCGGGAGGGGGCGGAGCGCCTCCGACGAGCCCGAGGAGGCGGGCGCCCCCCTTC
>VXBH01004340.1:91845-127104 GCA_013400035.1 Rynchops niger
TTTTTTTTTTTTTTTTTTTTCTCAATGGTTTGGATCCTAGTTAGAGCAGCTCCTGATAACTGCACTGACAGGAATGCAGGAAGTATATTCCTAAGAAACTGAATGCTTAAGTCTTAACATAACAGTGTGTTGGTGATTTGTCAAGTTGCAACCATCATAAATTTATCTTCCACTGTTTAATGATTCTTTTTATTTGTGGCAAACGTTCTGCTATTTCTGAATGTATGCCTACTTGACTTATTATTACTCACCTGCAGCAGTTGAAGTTCACCATCCTGGGCTGTTCACCTTTCTGTGCTCCTAGACAAGCAGTATGTTTTCTCTTGAACAGCTGTAGTTCATGGCCGAGGTAACTGATATGAACTGAACTGAGTTGTGGACTGCAGCAGCTGATGTATTCCTTGAGGAGAACAGGCCTGATCTAAAGCTGGTAACCCTGACCAGAGGGGTGGGTTGGCATGTGGAGCTGGTAGCCACCTCAGCCACTACCAACGAGCCTAACAGAGATTACAAATTATTATGTTTAAACAGCAGAAAGGCAGTTGCAAAAAGTTGTTTGAGAGCACTCAAACAAGTCATTTGGTCTCAAAGCTGATTTTTTTTTTTTTCTTTTTTCTCTCTGATGTTTATTTTATCTAGGATATAGAATTCTAGGAGCAGACAACTTAGGTCATTTCCTGTACCATCTGGATAGCAAAAAGACTTCAAGCTTTATTATCCTTATACTTTACAGTATCTTTTCTTGTATTTCCTCATCTGAAGTATAACACGCAAGTTTAAATTTAATACTGTTGCAGCAAACATGAATAAAATCACTCATTTGGGTCTACAAAACAGGAAAATGAGTATACAAAACACAAAAAATGACCCAAAACACTTTGCGTTTTCTGAACCTTCATAAATACGTATATTTGCTCACTGTTATTTTTGAAGGTTGGCTCTTCAGCTGTTTTTGTTGTCTTGTACGTTGACTTACACATTGTTTCACCACACAAAAGGAAAAACTAAATTTTATTTTTATTACTTACAGTATTTAAACTTTTGAAGCCATGGGAGTGAAGGTCCAGAGACCTCGTTGCTTTTTTGACATAGCCATCAACAATGTACCTGGTAAGAAAATTAAAATATCCATTCAGTAACATGATATTCATACAAGATATATAAGAATAATACAAATACCAGTTAACTTCATAATAAAAATAGCTTTTTTTTTTCTAGCTGGAAGAGTGGTCTTTGAACTGTTTTCAGATGTGTGTCCGAAGACATGTGAGAATTTTCGCTGCCTTTGCACAGGTTTGTAGATTTTAAATTTTTTTGATTTGTAATTTTTAATGGAATACCATGTTAGCTAGTTTGATGTCTATGGTATTTTTTCCTGACATATTCTTACATATAAGAGTAAGTATGTTAAAACATTGGTTCTTCGTATCTGTAGAGATTTAGCTGATCTCTCGTGTACATCTGATGTAGAATAAAAAGCTTTGGCTTAGTATGTTGCAGGGAGTATATACTAATTAACTTTAAATACAGACATGGTAAGCTGATTTTCTGTTACTAGCATAGATATTGTTCTTCACATTGTATAACATCATCCAGTCTTGAAAGGTAGACAATAAGAGGTCAACCATGCAGACTTACTTTTCAGTCTTACAATACTTCGAGGTATTTGAAAGGTATCACTGATACTCATTGGTTTTGTGGGTTTTTTCTTCATTTTTATTTTTCCTTGTTGATGGAGACTTCTGTTGAAATTCAGGTTATTTCTTGAACACAACTGAGAAGATTCTCTCCTGGAAGCATTTCCAAACAGAATTATTGTCCTGTGGACTGCATGCTTTTGTTGAAAATGATGACAGTTTAGCAAAACTTAAATTTATTATCACAACAATAATTTTTTGAATACACAAATAGCATACATGCTTTCTGTCTTGGGCATTTTCTGCTTCTTTTCCTTCTAGCTCTGTTGATTTTCAGGTCAAGGCTCTGTAGCTGTTAATACTGAACCACTCAGCAGTACTAATATGATCTGGATCAGGCATGGGTGCATAATTACATTCATGTCAAGTTATCTAGAACACTTAGTGTACCATTCGTGATGTCTTCAGGAATGTAGGTATTATCTGATCTGACATTAGGTTTACTGGCACAAAATCAGATTATCAAAATTTGTTAACAAATTTGAACCTTTAAGTGATTCTTCTTAATGGGTGTATGTTAACATGTGACCATGGCATTCTCGATCTGCTATCAACTAGCCAAAAGTCTTATTTATTGCATAAATGTGTTATTCCCTGCTGCTGCTTTAAATTTTTGACTTGAAGTCTTTCAACGTTTCAGGTCAGGAACAAGCACTGCTAAATTCACACTTAGTTGCTAACGTTCAAAATCAAATTCAGATGCTGAACTACTTCGCTGCTTTAAGAATAGTGAGGAAAATATATGGGCAGAGTGTTTACGATATTGATCATCAGAAAGTTAATTCAAATTTTTATTTTATTTGTTTTCCTTACTAATTTCTTTCAGGCAGTTTTGAAAAGTATATGCTGTCTTATCAAAACAAGGATCACCAGCTCCATGTTTTCCTGGCATACCTACGTTAGGCATATGCCAGGTTAATGAAACAGATACAGCTTCACATTTATCAAAATTCCTATCAAAAGTGGTTTTTTATAGCTAGTCAGATCCTTATGGAGGCACCAGTCTGTTACAGACAAGTTCAGAAGCAACTGCCCTTGACAAAAGCTGCCAGTTTAATAACTCAGATTATAGGAAAATACAGTCCAATGGTTTTCCAGCGCTGAGAGGAAGAGATCCTTTTCCTTCCAGCATACTCCCACTGATTACCTTACTGTTACTTTAAGGTTGTCTCTGCCATTTACAGGACCCACCATGAGCCGTTCATCTCACTACCTCAGGGGAGACCTTATCTGTTTGAGGGTAGGAGGGAAAGTAGGTGGTGTTGCAGCTGAAGCAGGGTCTGCCTTTGGGTCTTGAGCACCAGAACTGATCTAAGGGAGGAAAATGGCAGTTGTAATTAGGAGGAGGGGGGAATGATATTCCTTCTCCATCCCCCTGCCTCTTTGTTTTTATTTTGAGCTTTTATGGTACCTTAACCGTGCCGTGTTGTAACTGAAGATCTCAGTGTTTCTTGCATGCTTCTGAGTGATGCCAGTAATTTAAAACCTAAACTGGCTGTTTAATTTCAGTCAATATGCATGGAAGAGACCAGAGTTGTATACTAATGTCAGTAAGGAGTTCTTCAGGTGTAACTGTAGAGACAGAAGGTAGTTTCTGCTCTGCTTTCTTAAATGCTAGTTTCTCATTGGTATTACAGGTATGTGTCTACCTCACAAGCTAATTTTTCAGAGCTTAGCAGATGATTTTGATTAAGAGCTTATGTAGCACTTTTTTGTAGTGGAGATTCTACAGGTACAGAGAATAATTTTTGGTTTTGTTCCTTCTTCTCCTTTAGGTGAAAAGGGTACAGGAAAATCCACCCAAAAGCCATTGCATTACAAAAGTTGTCTGTTTCACAGGGTTGTGAAAGATTTTATGATCCAAGGAGGTGATTTCAGTGAAGGTAGGATGTGAATCTTTGAAAAAAACTTTAATGCCGATGTGATAGAATATTGAAAGAGTTCTGTGTAGTGTCACTTACTTACATTAATTACTCTGTAATTCAGCTGCTTTTTTTCCCTTTTTCTGTGTGAGAACCTTTACAAGTAAACGTATATATTAAATATATACATTATACATGTGCATGCACACACAGACACTTTTGCTCCATGAACTCAGTGTTCGGAGTACTGAGTACTTTCCATTGCAAGGTCTAAATGTGAGGGTAAAATGTCATAACTGCTGCTAGGAAATAAAGAAAAAAGGGAGAATATAGCAGAATCCATGGGAGAATACTTTGTTGTTTTCCAAGTTTGCTTTGGGACCACAAAGATGTATCTTGATCTCCCTTTGCATATCTTGAAGAACAATGTCAGTGACTTTGATGCATTTGGATCAGTATTTCATATTACGAAGCACCTTCCACATAACATGACTCTATTAATTACTACTTTTAGTTGTAACTGTCACTTTTTCTCTTTCAAGGAAATGGCAGGGGAGGAGAATCCATTTATGGTGGCTTTTTTGAAGGTAAGAGTTCTATCAGTCTGTTTTTATTTTGATGTTCTCGTAAGCAATTTCCTTTCTGTTCTGTAGTCTCTGTTCTGTAAATCTGAACTCTGTTGTTTTTGTTATGGTTTTGTCTGGTCTTAGAGGCCTTTCACTGTACAGTTTAGGTTAGGTTATTTTACTTTTAAGATACTATGCTGGTTTTGTCTGGATAGAGTTAATTTTCTTCTTAGTAGCTAGTATGGGGCTGTGTTTTGGATTTGTGCTGAAAACAGTGTCGATAATGTAGGGATGTTTTCACTGTTGCTGAGCAGAGCTTACACAGAGTCAAGGCCTTTTCTGCTCCTCACCCCACCAGCGAGTGGGCTGGGGGTGCATGAGAAGTTGGGAGGGGACACAGCCGGGACAGCTGACCCCAGCTGACCCAAAGGGATATGCCATACCATGTGACGTCACGCTCAGCATATAAGGCTGGGGGAAGAAAAAGGAGGGGGGTACACATTGAGAGTTAGAGTGTTTGTCTTCCCAAGTAACCCTTATGCATGATGGAGCCCTGCTTTTCTGGGGATGGCTGGAACACCTGCCTGCCCATGGGAAGCAGTGAATGAATTCCTTGTTTTGCTTTGCTTGTGCACATGGCTTTTGTTTTACCTATTAAACTGTCTTTATCTCAACACATGAGTTTTCTCTCTTTTACTCTTCCAGTTTTCTCTGCCATCCCACCAGGGGGGAGTGAATGAGCAGCTGTGAGCTGCTGGGTTGTCAGCTGGGGTTAAACCACAACAGATATGAACCTTTTTAATTAATGAAAAATTAAAACCAAACTCCTTTGTATTTGTCCGTTTTACCAGACTTACATTTTTATAACTGTTTGTGAACATACGCTTTTGGCTTGAGCAGCTAGCTAAAAGTTGGGGATTGTCTTCCGGTGAAAAGGAGAAAGGTGTGATGGAGTCAGGTTTCCTTGCAAATGCTTATTTAAAACAAAGCATAAATGCCTACTTTCCTGAACCCAAAAGGAATTAATGATACAGCTGCCATCAGTTTTCTCACAGGCCTGGTTCTTTTTCAGTCAATGTTGCAGAAGAAGTACCTCTTCTGCACTCCAGTGTGTTTCTCCAGCCTGTTTGTCCAAAATGTAGTGGAGCATCTCAGTGTTTCTTGGAGCAGTTTTTTGTATTACACCTAAACCCATGTGCTGGCTAGCTTCCACCTGTAGGAGTGGTTACACTTCTCTCTCCTCCCTGCCACTTTTCTTTTAGCATTGGTTCTTGTCTGAGCTTGCAACAAACCATCAAAAGAATTAGTCTCTATTTTAGTAGGGGCCAGGCTGCATTTTTATATCAGACCTTGAGTTGAAACAACAGTTTGCAACTGCCAGAAGAAGGAGGAGGTCTTACCTTGTACTGACTCGCATTCAGATCAAACTTTCAGCTGATTCAGCTTGCCAAAATGCCCAAGGACTGTTGCAGGAAAAAAAAAAAAAAAAGTATTTATTTCCATATTTGTGAGTGGACCCAGTTCAGTAATTTGGCAAGCATACAAACCAATACAAGCGAGTAGCTGGGTTTGAGGAAATGTGTGGTTGGGGGAAACAGAAGAAAGAGCAAAACCTTTACCATACCTTCTGGCAGTTGTAAGTTGGCAGTTCAACTCACCCACAGTATGAAACTGAATTCATGGGAGTTTTTGCTTTTGTGGATCTCTTAACCAGCTCACCATAGGATTAGATTGACACTTGGTGCTATGCCAGATAGCAGTTGTACAGCTGACTGCAGAATGAGTGGGACTGTCCCTTTCACTGCCAGTGACACTGTGTGATGTGAAACTGCAGCCTTACATACAGCATGCTTTTCTTCTTTGTTGATGCTTGCTCCTGCCATCTGCGTCTAAACAATATTGAGCAAATTTCCTCTGGCTGAAGAGTTTGGGTCCCCAAGAGACTTTATGCTGTTTTGGGAAAGGAGTGAGACATCTTATAGATGTCTTAAATGAAGAATAGTGATTACGTTTCACAGTTTCATTGTGATTTAGTTTGAACTGTTACAATTATTTTCTCATCAGAAGTAGGATTCATTCAAGTTAAACTTATATTTTCTTAATGTTCAGTTTGATAAGTTCACCTGGGTGTCTGACAGACAAACGGAAGTTGTTTGGGATTGCTATCAAACTGGATATCCATGTGTATTAAAAACTAAAACAGCAAAATGGCCTGAAAATGAGAGGTTTCTTAATAGTTAGTACACAGCTAAAATACTTCTGCTCCAAAAAGACAATGATAAGTATATGCAGAATGGAAAGAGCAACAACTTAAAATGATGAGGTCTCTGCTAATGTTGGTAGGAAGCAAATCTCTTGAACAGCAATACTCAATTTTTTAGTTTTTTTTCAGGCTATAAACCATTAATTCATATTTCTCCTTATTAAATTGCTTTATTTGGAATGGAAGGAATAATATAGTAAACGAATAGCTATTCTTAGCTTGAGCATAGGAAGTTCCACCTAAACATGAGGAGGAACTTCTTTACTTTGAGGGTGGCAGAGCCCTGGCACAGGCTGCCCAGAGAGGTGGTGGAGTCTCCGTCTCTGGAGACATTCCAAACCCGCCTGGATGCGTTCCTGTGCCACCTGCTCTGGGTGACCCTCCTCTGGCAGGGGGTTGGACTAGGTGATCTCCAGAGGTCCCTTCCAAACCCTGTGATTCTGTGGTTATTTTGAATCTATTTTTAATACAACTTACTGAAATGACTAGCAGATTTATTTAATAAGGATGAGTTTACTTAGATTATAGTATTTATCTAAGCAATGTGGTATATTTGAAGTAACTGAAAACATTTTCTTTAGATGAAAGCTTTGCTGTAAAGCACAACAAAGAATTTCTCCTCTCAATGGCCAACCGAGGGAAAGATACAAATGGTTCACAGTTCTTTATGTAAGTATTGTGCTGTCCTGAAATGTGTTCATTGGTTGCCATTTGTAAGCTCTAAAAGTAATCCTTTTAAACATTGAAGACTAGCTCCTGTGCAGACACAAAGTTGGTGGTTTTTCCCAAAGTTGCATAAAAGTAGCCATTTTCCTAACGCAGTAGCCAGCCCAGCCCAAACCATGACAGCTGTGTAGGGACCCTGACTATTTTATCACTTTTGGTTTTAGTGCTTATTGTCTGTGCAGAAGAGCTTTTGGTAGTTTTCAGTACCTGTGTTCTAACCTGGGCAATACAGCAAACCTCTTTGTAGTTCTTTGTAGGACTCTTACCACTTTCTTCTAGTAAGTGTTGTCTGGAAGGAAGCAAAACAGCTCCGGGGGATCTCAAAAGTAGTAGAGGGGGTTTCTTTTGTCACAAAACAACTTTTCAATGTAGTCTTATTTGCAGTTAAAACTTAAATTCTTAAAATACATTGCAGTAGGCTCTTCTTAAATAGAATTTATCTACAGAGAACACTATTGAAATACATCACTTCCACGTTTCATGCCCTTAATTAACATGGTGAGTTGTGGATATCACTTACCATTAGATCCTTCTTTGGGGATTTTTGACTGATCATTACTGTAATTTTCCGGTTTTTACTTCTGCCATGGCTGACATCTGTATGCTTTAGTAATGCTAGTGTAGGGACAGCTGAGGGAAAGTCAGTTCTACTTCTTTGTGAAATAATCTGTACGTGCAGGTATTTTTTTTTCTCCCTCTGATTTCTGGCTATTTTCTTATGTATAGAAGGTTATTTGCAGTTTTCCTGCTCTGAGACAGTTGCCTTAATTTTTATATCTGTTCCTGGTAATATTTATATAATTTAATAAATAGAATACTTATGTCCTATATGAGGATGCTGTCTAAAAATTCACGTGCACTTCACTTGTTCAGTAAAATGTGATAATCGAAGTAATGAATTGAATAGGTAGTTGTCATGGTTCAGGCTCCAGGAGGAGCCATGCTTACCAGTGTTGGTCTGGATGTTCAAGGGTGGAAGAGGCTCAGATGAAAAGTAAAATTACTGAACAGAAAATTGGTTCTGTTTTACCTCAAACCAGGACAGTAGTTTAATGAATAAAACATTAAGTACTTTTAACTGTGCACAAACTTAGAATAATATTTCTTAGTTTTATTCAATTTTATTAGTTCAATCAAAATAACTTTCACCTTTATATGTGTATAAGGCATGCTTCAAATTCTGACTGCTTTCTGCTAATACTGACTTTGTTTCTCTCTTTAAATTAAAATCTGGAAACAACAGAACGACTAAACCTACACCTCACTTAGATGGGTAAGTATCTCTTATCTTCTTACGTTTATGTGGAAAGTATCTTAAGAAAATTAAGTACTAAGGATTCTTACTTTTGTTTAAATTCTTCAGACATCATGTTGTTTTTGGACAAGTCATCTCAGGTCAGGAAGTTGTGAGAGAAATAGAAAACCAGAAAACAGATGCATCTAGTAAACCATACGCTGAAGTACGCATACTGAGTTGTGGAGAGTTAATTCCAAAATCCAAAGGTAAAGTTGAACTGTACATTTACATAGATGCAAACTATGAGGTAATTTTGCTCATTTTCTTCCCTGTTGGTTTCTTATAAAAATATTTAGAAACTTACTCATGATGAATGGAGGGGCATTTGATGAAAAGGTGAATAACATTGCAGTACAGTTTGTCTTCTAAAAAAACTGAAAAGGTGTTGATGCATAAGACATAAAGAAACATCATATATGCTTTCTTCAAAGCTTCTCCTGTCTTGGATTTCCTTATACTAGCTAAATTTTAGTACAAAGCTGGTGAGCACTTGTCCTGTAGAAAGTAGAGTGCTAAGTTCATAAGATTGATGGCAGTCTGATTTTATTTGATAACTGCTGCTTTTTTCGCGGGTATTGAACTTACCTCATGATTCTTTTGGGTAAATCTTCAGAACAGAGTGGAATAGCCCTTTAGCAGATATCCTTTCTAAGTTACTATAAGCTATATTCTTAAACAGGAATATGACAGAACCTGCTTTTCATTCTCGAAGGGATGCTCTGCTTGATCATTCCAGAGCTGAACGTGGCATTGGAGATCGGATTCTGCTTCTATTACAAAATAAAGCTCAATCTAAGATGTTGCTGCCACTCTGGAGAATCTCATTAGAGGAAACACAGGATGCACGTTTGGGAGGAGCTAGGATAGGGTTCATCATGCTTTTTCATTCATAGCACCTTCTGCTAATATATACTGTGAAGGATTGCACTGAGGATATTGAAGCACAAGAAGAAGAATTGTTTCTTTGGTCTAAGGAAAATACAGGCATTCAAACTTGAGCTTCTTAGTTTTTCCTCTCCTTTTTTGATGCAGTTCTGTGTTCACCTGCTGTGATGTCTAGCAGAATGACTTCGGAGTCTGAAGTGATCTCTTCGATACCTCAGAATTCCAAGCAAAGTTACCTTACGGCTCCTGACTTCTCAAAAGTTTTAGAACTTCTTAGATTCGCTCAGAAGTCATCCTCTGTGTTAGGACATAATTTTGTTTTTCTGGACAGTACTCAGGAGCATGGTATCTGTTAGAAAGTGCATGGGTGGTGTAGATTAGTAAATAAAATAATGCAGATACAGAATGGGTAAAGCGTGTGGATGAGATACCTTCTCTGTATATGTCTTCCTTGGTTTGCCACACTCCTTCTTTAGTGCAGTCTAGAACACTTGAAATTGAATGACTAAATGGAAGTTTTGGCACTGAGCAGTCTGATGACTTAAAGCTATTATGCAGGTCTTTAAAGTACTTGTCATCAAAAGAGTGAATAAAATAAATACAAAATGTTTTTTTCCTTTATCGTCTCCTAAAAGAGAACAGGCTTCTGGAAACATCTGACTGTGTGGTCGTACCCATTTGTGTCCTTGTACCTCTTTGCATCAGTACTGCTGGGATCCTGGAGACACTGCTTCCTGTAGATGGTCTGCTGTGCCACGGGGGGAGATCAATGCCAGGGCGATGGGATAGCCCACTCAACTGACTGCGAGGCACAGTGCTAGATAATGGTGGGCAGCAGGAGCGTTTGGGGAGCAAGAGGCCTTAGGCACCAGCATCGGGCAGGTGGAGGGCAGAGCTGAGAGGGGGGGCAGATGTGGGCCCTAATGGTCACTATTGCAGAGGTGGCCTGTTGAAGGTGCTGCCTGACAGACCACGACGGAGATCCTGGTGAGCGAAGAATCCTGCTATTGAAAGGGAAAGGCTGTCTGTAGGGTCTGCAAAGGGAAATCCAGTGCTGCTGTGAGAGATGTTAGTATGGCTGGAACTGTTTGCTAAATGCACAGCGTGGAACTGCTGATGAGCTCTGCTGACCTGAGGCAGTGGAGATAGGAGGAACAGTTTGTCATCACATCAGCAGAATGAAATTTGCCAAACTCCAGTCCAAACCTGACAGGTGGAGCAGGAGAGGCCCTTGGACCTGTCAACATATGGAAGAGGCCAGGGAATCGAGATAGGAGGAGCAGTTTCTGGGAGGTGAGCAGTGTCATGGAAGATCATCAGCAGAAGGGCCATCTAACAGTGGGACTGTTTGTGGCACTTAACTGTGGGAGGCAAAAGGGAACTGATGCTTTGAAATGAGAGGCAGTTACCAGAGGACACTGCTTCTAAGAATTTGCTGGTAAGACAAAGGAACAAGGAGGTTGCCTGCGAGGGAAGTATAATGGCAGATTCAGTGGGAGGGTACATTATGATAGCAAAGGAGGCTTAACTAAAATATTTATTGCATGAGCTTGACTGTAGGCAACACAAAGGAAGGAATTAGAGAAGTCTTTATGGAATGAAAATAGAACAGATTCTTCTTGGGGTTTAGCAGGGAAGCCAAGATGGCACTAGCAAAAGGAATGACAGTAGAAGTTATGTGCTTAGTATGAATGTTTTTCTCTTAGGTTAAAGTTGAGGAAAGATGATCGCATTTTTGGGTTATCATGATGAATATACAGATGAAGTGCTTTATGAGGGAAGCAAATCTGTCTCTTTGTACAGAAGAATTGGATTTATTTAGGGGTGAGTGGATGATGACTGAGCCAACTTAGCGGATGCTATGTAAATTGAATGATACAGCGATCACAATTATAATATTGCAGAGGCCTAGAGCAGAAGGTATCACCTGGAATTTGAGAGGATGATCACCTAGAAAAGTGGAATGTTTGTCATCTTTTCCTTTGGATTTTTTTTTTCTTTAAGACAAAAGGGAGTTTGATACTAGTTGACAAAAATTTGCACAAGGGGATCTAGTCAAACAAGGCTGGCTGCATTGTTCGACATCTTGACTTTGGTTAATCAAAGGTATATCTGGCATGTTTTCAGGAATATGAGACACTGACATCCTGATTCAAAAACAAAACCAAAAAAATAAAATGGCTATGTGCATTGGGGAGTTTTTAACGAGAGCCTTTAATGAAAATTTCTCATTAAAAGTTTATTTCTAGGGGATTCTGTACACAGCAGTGCTAGGCGTGATTCATGATCTTCATTGATGTTACAGATGTCCCTGTAGAGTCACTGCTCATAAAAGTGTGCTTTCTGCGATTAAGGCAGATTACCAACTGCCTTCATAATTCATCAAAGAGCAATATTGTAATTAGGTCATTCTATCAGTACAATTTCTTAAAAAAAAAATAAAATAAGTATCAGTACAAATTATCAAGCACCAATGCAGAGTACAAAGTTATACATTTAGGAGTCGTGAAATATCTATGGAATAAGAGCCATCTCAGAAAATGGTGATTCTGGTAAGTCATGTCTTACCTGGACTTGCGATGTGTGTCTCCGCCCTTTCCTCTTTTCTTACCCCTTCCATCCCTAGAGTACTCATTTCTTCTGCAAGCTCATTACACATCATTGTCAGACCCGTTTCCACAAGGTGGTTGCGATAAACAGTTGTTTCAAACTTTTCCAGACTATTATTTTTTTTCTCCTTTCCCCACCGCCCCCCCCTTCTTTTTCTTTACCTCTTCCTCTGCTGTTGCAGTTGTGGGGTAGGTGGCTTCTCTAGAAAAACATCTATGTCCAGAGGCATTTGTGCTCCAGGACTCCTCACAGTAACAATATCGTCTGATCAACAAGAATCAAGCATGGTAGTGTTCCCTAATGCATATGTCTGAGGACCGGATTACTGTGTATAATTTCCATTGTAAGAAACAGTGGGTCCTTAATCAAGCAGTGAAAGACGTAATTTTGCCATAAACCATGGCAAATAATTGAAGTGAAACGCATGCAAAATAGGAGAAAAAGACCTGATACTCTGTACAGCAAGGTGATTAAACACTGGAAAAAATTATTGGGGAGAGTATCTGTCTAAATGTCCTGAAGTAAGCACAAGTTATTAGACTTAATGTAAGGTAATTATTTGAGGGTCACTGCTGTGAATTACAGGATGAGGTCATCTGTTCTGACTTTTGTCCTTGAGCTTGACTGCTTTCTGTCCAGACCACTTCTTCATTTCAAGTCCAGGAGTTTGATATCACGTGGCTAATGTAAGACTTGCTACAGTCCATGACAAGCTGAGAGTGCTTGGCTGTGCCATGTAGCGTGATCGTGTAGTTCATGAAGTCTGGCAAATATACTATAGGTCACAGTGAATGGAGTAGGAAGTGATGTATTTATTTCAGATGTGGTCATAAGTTGGAACCTGATCCTGAAGTTAATGAGCTGGGACAGTTGGACTGTAAATAGAGGGCACAAGTTCTTTCTGGCTGACCTTCATGCTGTAAGATTGGTTTCATTTGTTGTTGCGGTCTGTAATTGGCCAGCACCAGGTTGGTTCAGTATTCAAAATAGCATTTGCTGCTGAATGGTCATTTCTGCTGAGGTTTTTCCACACCATCTATCTGATGCGCTGTTAACTTGAATTAAGCCCCAGCTAGCTTGCTGTCATCCAGATATTTTCTCTCAGCTAATTCTTTTGAAAGCAAGTGTTCTGCATCACTGTGAAGTAGAAATCTTTGACCGATATATGTATATCACTGCTTGGGAATGTTCTGAATGGGAACCTGGGTGTAGGATGCTGGTTCACTACAAAAGGGGTGTTGGCTTACATAGATGATCTAATGCTAGCAGCCGATGCTTTGTTGAAGATAAATAACAATACTACCTTAGCTTTCATTATGGATATTGACATGAAAACATTGGAACAATGCTGAAGGCTGTGGATAGATCTAGAACATCAACACATCACAGTCTACAGCCAGAAGGTGTTCTGGGAAAGACATGGTAGATGAGAAGAAGATGGATCAACAGGAGTAAAATATGACAACTACATATATTTGAGATTTCACTGTTTTACATTCAATAACTATAGACAGAACAAAAATAATACGAGGTGATGCTATGAATGAGAGCTTAACTGTTGCTTTTCTGAGAAATGCCGACTCTCTTCTCCATTAGGAACCCGTAAGATTTTTTTTTTTCCCATTAAAATTTTAAGTTGGTAGGAAGCATTAGCTTTATATTACAAATAATGCATCCCTAAGTATTATATCAAGAGTCATTATCCCCAATACTTATTTTTATTCTCTTCTCTGACCCATGTAGCAAGGAGTTTCATGTAAGCTTTATTGATTTTGATCATCCTTGAAAAACTGCTACCTCTCATCATGTAGTTTTGCAAAAATGAGATCAGGTTAGTGGTGAATTTGAGAATTTCCACATTGAGCTCACGTGATTGCAGTTACAGATACTTACTGCTAACTCGCACGAGTCCGTCAGCTCGCTAATACGTGCTAAGCAGTTGGAGAATCTAATATTGATAATTCCAAAAACTGGTACACTGTTCCATTAGATAGCCACTTGTGTTTTCAGAAGGGCAGTTACCAAATCTACTCTTCATAGAAGTGATTCCTCCGCCTCAAGTTCTATCACCTTTTCTTTTTTTTTTTCTTTTTTTTTTTTGCCTTCAGATCTCTAATCTGTTAATATAGAATTAAAAGAATTATTTTTCCAAATAGCTGCACTCTAGAAGTTGAATAGCTGTTAGTAGATACTTAGTATTCAGTACTGCTGCCACTTTGACTTCTTTTTCTGGACACCTGTAAGTGTAATATATGATCAGAGATTGCTAACAGGGAATTCTGAAGTGGAATTTTTCTTCCCATCCATATGTACAAAATCAAGGGTGTTCATAAGTAAAAAGCTGGTTAATAACCTGTAATTCTTTGAAGTTCTTGGAGTCTTTTAGCTTCTGACACTTGAGTTATTGTAATACCCAAGAGAACTTACTTTCTGTACAGCAAGGACAAAAATTGTCTTAATAGGGAAGTTACCATAACATATTTTTATTTTTTACAAGAGTTTCTCTAATTACTTGCCTCAATTATTTTATAACAATGGCTGATATACACTAGCTAAATACAAATTGCATCATCTTGTTGGGCACAAGTGAAAACCAATAGAAGAAATGCTAGGCTAGACTCAACAGTTTAATGTCTCTGTCTTTAATAGAAAAGAAAAAAACTTAGGCTATTCAGGGAGACACGTCTGTGTTTTCTGCTATTTTAAAACATGGTGTTCTCTGTGTCTGAGAAGTTTCATAATCCTGTCTTTGGTACCTAGTGTTTTCCCTTACCTGTTTTGTGCAGAAGAAGAGCAGGGGATGGGAGGTTGCATTTGAACGGCTTGTATGTTGATGTAGGTCAGATGATATCTCTGTAAACCATGAATTTTCTGAATAGAGTAAGCTATTAAAAGCTTTGCAGAATAGGCTAATACTCTCAGCTAGGATTCATATGCAATTTTAAAATTAATTTCTGTCTCTGATCTGAAGCCCCTTCTAAGGTCTTAACAGGTGTTCCCCTAAAACAGGGATTGTTTGCTGTGACGAGGAAACAGGCAGTTTGGACATCAGTTTTATTTTTATATATTTTTCTTCTGTTTAATAGTGAAGGTTCTGTTTCTTCTGTCTGTGGCTGTAGTATGTTGTGTAGTGAATGATGGACTGTCTGTGCAATTTGCAATGGCAAAGTAAAATAATATTTGATGTTAATTAGAAGAGTCAACTACAGCAGTCCAAAGACAACCAGTGTGCTCTTCCTGATTTTCTAGATAGAGCTTTTAATTTTCTGGACAATAACCTTATACGCATTTCATAACACATTTGAAGAGTATTCATACCATTTAACTGTTTCACCTGAAGCGTCGTAACTCAGAAGCCTAGACATTCTTTATTGAAGTTTTTATAGTACATTTTTTTGTTGTATATTTTTCAAATTAGTGTGACTCTGAAATAATACTTACTTCACTTTTAATAGTTTAAATAGGCCTCAGATCAGTTAAAGGGCATAAAAAGGTGTGTTTGGGTTATTTCCTATCAGATTAATATCAGATTGCCAGTAAGTTGCTGATTTGCAGCTCCTGCAGCCACACAAGAAATGGTGAAATATGTAATTAAGGACTAGTCTGCTCTTTAGCAAGGTTTCTTTCTATACTAGATGATTAGCAAGTTATTTGTACCTTTCTGTTAAAAAAATCCAAAACAAACCAAAGAAAAACCCCAAAACCAAAAACCCAAACAACACACAATGAGCTGGAGTATTAGGACTGTTCTCTGAGCATGGTTTTACTTAGCAGGAAGGTGGAGATAAATTTAGTGAGTAAGCGGTTTAGTCTATGTTCTGTTTCATTTGAAGTCGGGTTAAACCCGAAGCCAAAGAATTTTATTTTTTTTACAAACACTTTCTAAATAAATTTTAAATAATTCTTCATATGTAGCTTATGTTTTATAAATCATCTGAAAATTTACACGGTTCTACAAGTTTTTGACAGTATAAATTTGATACTTTAGAGCTTTGTAAATACAAAATGTTGGAAATTTCTTACGTATTTCTAGACACAGCCTTTATTGTACTTGGGAGAAACAGTGTTTTCTCCAAAATGTCAATTTGTTCTTAAGTATTTTGATGAAGTAGTCTCATGCCACAGGTATAGGAAGCTCAGACAGGTACTAGATAAGCTGATTTTTCTGAAGTTTATTTAGAAGAGTTTGATATTAAAATGTGTCTTTGCTGTTCTGACTTAAAGCCAAGAAAGAAGAAAAGAAAAGACATAAATCATCTTCCTCATCCAGTGACTCGGAAAGTTCAAGTGATTCAGAATCATCTTCTGATTCATCATCGGATTCTGAGAGTGCTTCGGAGGAGAAATCTAAAAAACGGAAAAAGAAACACAAGAAAAATTCCAAGAAACATAAGAAAGAAAAGAAAAAGAGAAAGAAAAGCAAGAAAAGGTCAATTTTGAGATTTGTTTTGTTACGTGTACACCGTGCAGTACTGTTTTGTCGTCCTATAACTGCAGAATAGTATTCTATAACCAGTGAAGTAGGTATTTTGAAGTCTGTGAGACAATTGGTTTCCATATGCAAGCTTAAATTTTTTCTGATATGGTGGCAAAGGGCATGTGCATGTACATGTGTGTGTCCATGTGCACACATGCTGCAGCTTGTAACGGAGTGAAGGAAGGGGCTAAGACTTAGATGTATTTGGCTTGAACAGTTGCAGGAGTGCTTGGTTTGAAATGGGTGGTGGCAGCTTGTTTCCCTACATTGACTTCTGTGCAATTCAATTTAAATTATGTGCAGTGGGACTTACGAGAAAGTAGTATGTAGGAATAAAAGCAAAACTAAACAAAAAATTTAATAAATTAATATACTTAACATTATTTCTGTCTGATACACCAAAAGTCTTGCAAGTTTCACTGGAATAAAACTCAAAAGGTACTCTTGCTTCTGAAAATGTTAGTTCTAATCTAATAGTTTTGCTTGTAGCTCAATGTGAGATGTAAGTTCTCAATGCAAGTCACATTTTCCTAAGCCAGCAGTAAAATGTAAGAAATGTTTACTTAATGCAATGCTGCCTAAGCATTGTTTCTGTGGGACTAAGCCCATTTCACACAAGTTTGTTTGTACCAACTGCTTGGAATTACGATAGTTTGTAGCCAGTTATATCTGCTAGTGTGAAATCGGAATTTAACCCTTATGATAGTGGTTTTTAAAAGAATTTTTTTTAAAAAAAAAGCTGCATCTAAGTAGAGAGTAAATGTATGTTCAGTGTTGCACCGTTGGAATTCATAGGTAAAAAATGTTGGTCAGAAATCTACTACAGTTGGACATTTTGCAAAGGTATCTTTGCAATATATTTGCAATGTCTTTGCAATATCTTATTTAAAATGAAGTTGCTTCTGAAATAGCTCTGTTTCCTGCATGTCTTGTGGTATCGTGTATTGAATTAAGAGAATTTCTGAATTATTAGATAGATTGAAAGGTCTTCCCTCATCCAAATAACTCACCTTAAGTATAAATATTTTTTTAATACAAAAATAAAGCTCATCCAGTGAAAGTGAAGATGAAAACCCTGAAGCACAGCCTTTATCTACTGTCCGTCCTGAAGAAATTCCTCCTGTACCTGAAAACCGGTTCCTGATGAGGAAAAGTCCTCCTAAAGTAGATGAGAAAGAAAAAGAAAGGAAAAGCAGAGAGAAGGAAAGAGAAAGGTACTATCTGTCTTGAGTCTGACTGCGTGCTGACACTGGTATGGTCACCTTACTGTTTTAGGACTCTAATGTTAAATGAGCCCTTTCCCTATTAAAACGTTCCATATTGTGAGCACTGCTGGATGAAAAATGAATTTTTCAGTTTATTGTAAAGTGTTGTCTTTGTCCTAGACAAAGGTTTTAGTGAGTGAAAAAATTTAAAATGACTAATTCGAGAAAAAGAAGGTAAAATGCAGTGCAGTTTAATTTAGAACTTATTGCAGCTGTCCAGTCTGCATCCAGAACTTATTCTTCATTCAAAAATGGGAAAACCTGGAAATCTTGTAAAATACTTCGTGGTCACAGAATCTGAAGTTTTTACAGTGTGGTTGTTACTGTCTGCACTGACAATAAAAAATAAAATTAAACGTGTTTTCATTTAGTTTAATTTCTGAAGAGGTTTTAAAACTGGTTTTATTTTGTCTTTCCTTCTTTCTTTCATGTTATACGTATCACTTCTTAAAAATTATTTTCAGCAATCTATCAAATTCACAGTCAACTTACCAGAGGAGGCTGTTAGTGACCAGATCTGGAAGGAAAATAAAAGGAAGAGGACCAAGGGTAAATATTTACAATCTGTTCTCCAAAATAAACAAGGTGGTAGCACAGTTTTACTGCTGGTGTTACTCACCATTTTCATTAGGAGGGTTGATTTTTATTTTTATTTTAAAAAAGGCAGGATTTATGGTGCATCGTAATTGATTTGGGGACTGAGGTTTCAAGGAAAATTAAATTAATTTCCTCTTTGCATACTGAGTTTATTTTACAGAGGAGGGGGAGAAAAAAAAAACAAAAAATGCTTTCTTTGTGTTACTGCAGTATTCTGTGAATCAGTGAATGGAATTAGCTCAAAAAGGGTTCTAGTGAACACCAGAATCAGTACGGCATCAGTGCCGGAAATGTGGGGAAGAGACCTCTCCTTTCTGGCAGGGGAGAGCTGTCAGATTGGTTCTTCTGATTTTCTGAAGCCATATGCTATGCACTGCTTGTGGCAAATGTTTTTTGGTAACAAAAGTCTCTATCCCTCAAATTTTTAGTAAAAGCCTTAAAGAAAAAGTGCATTTTTGTGTTGTTTGTCAAAGCTAAGAAGAATTTTCATTGTTAGAAAAGTGAGTTGCATTTGTGGTAATTAAAAGCAACAAGAGAAGACCGCTTAGCAGAGTACAAAAATCCTGAAATAGAAGTTATCTTAAAAATAGTTATTTGATCAGGTATTTTGTCTTCCTGCTTTAGCTGAATGTCAAATACATTTTTCATTAAGTTAATAACTTGTCAGTGTAACCTCGGTATATACATGTGAAGTGTCATGGTAGGTGCTGTGTAGAATCGACCAGCAGGGATAAAAATCTTGCTTGGCTATCGCAGCATATGAAATTCAAAATTACGCCCAATTTTCTCTTTTTCCCTTCAAGCGTTATCGGACGCCTTCCAGATCCAGGTCAAGAGATCGATTCCGACGCAGTGAAACTCCTCCACATTGGAGGCAAGAAATGCAAAGAGCTCAAAGAATGAGAGTGTCTAGTGGAGAACGGTGGATAAAAGGGGACAAGTAAGATAATTTCTTTCCGGAGTGTATGCATTGAAATTTTGGTTTTTTTAATATATATAAAAAAGTAATACCTGTCATCTTAGATATTCAATTATGGTTACTTCCAAAAATTCCTGACGTGGTTATCCCGTTACTTAACTGTGTGTGATTTCAATCATGCTACTGTAAATATATAGTTATTAGTATAGATGACTTAATGAGATTTGAGTTTCAGTTGTGAAGCTGTCTCACTTCTGACTTACTTTTTCAGAGTGGGGGGGATTAAAAATATTTTAAAAAATGTGTCTTTCTCTCTCCAAGGAGTGAAATAAATGAAAACAAGAAAGATAATCAAAAAAGCCCAGGAAGAGGAAAAGAGAGAAAAATATCAGACCACAGACAAGTTTCTGAAAGCCCAAGCAGAAGAGGGGAAAAGGAGAAGAAAAAAGATCACAAATCCAGCAGTAAAGACAGGGAGACAAGAAGGAATTCAGAAAAAGACGACAAGCATAACAAAAGCAAGGCCAAGAGAAGAGCTAAATCTAGAAGCCATAGTAAAAGCCGAGAGAAATCGAAAAGTAAAGAGAGAGACTCTAAGCACAGTAGACATGATGAAAAGAGGGTAAGATCAAGAAGCAAAGAGAGAGACCACGAGAAGGGTAGAGAAAAAGAGAAGCACTATGATTCTAGAGGGAGAGATAAAGAAAGAAGTAGGAGCAAGGAGAGAAGTAAAAGGGCAGGCTCAAGAAGTAATGAACAAGACCACAGGAAGAGTAAAGACAGGGAGAAACGCAAGTCACGAAGCAAAGAGCGTGAGCATGCTCGAGGAAAACATAGTTCCAGCAGTAGAACAAGGGATCGAAGCAAAAGCCGAGATAGGGGTAGGAGAGGAAGATCGAGAAGCAGAGACAGAGACCGCAGTAGAAGTAAAGACTATTCGAGGAATAGAGATAGAGAAACAAGAAGACGAGGAAGATCGAGAAGCAGAGAAAGGAGAGGTACACCAGATAAATACAGAGGAAGAGAAAATAGGAGGAGGAGAGACTCCAGGAGCTCAGAGAGGGAGGAGAGTCAAAGCAGAAACAGAGAGAGGTATTCAAATAGAGAAAGTAGAAGCTCATATAAGAGGAACGATACGGAAAGCCAAAGGAAGAGGCGTTCAAAAAGCCGTGAAAGTAGCAGTCCTGAATCCGGTAAAGATAAGAAGTCTAGTAGAGATCAGGATAGAAGTCCAGACTCAAAAAAGAGAACAAGTAGCAAAGAGAGAGAATCAAAAAAATCATATTCATGCAGCAGTAAAGAAAAGGAAAAGACCAGATCCTCAGCAGAAAAAGAAATAAACCAAAAATCAAAGAGTCAGGAGAGAGATCATGCCCCTAGTAAGGATAAAAAGTCTGATCACGAAACAAGTCCTGGAACAGATGATGACAGGCACGGATGAGTTTGTGGACTTAATGTTTCCGTTGTCTCAAAGTTTTAGAGACATTTTGGGGAACGCCTTTTTTTAAGATGTGGACTTCAGTTTGGTCTTTTGATAATCTAAAACCTGGATCATTTGTACTGCTAAAGTTTTAATAAACTTGAAATGAAAACCGAATTATATGTGTAATACGGTGTGCTGTGTTTTAAGTATTTCATTGGTTTCTGTATCCTTGTGTGTTGGCAGCTAGAAAGGTAACTTCTGTGTCGCATTTATTTTTTACCTGATGAACTTAGTTTAGGGCAAATAATGGCTGCCTGGGAAGAAGCTTGTTTCATGTGCGAAGAAGAAAGCTGCAAGTATGCCACATGTCATCTTAAGGCTAGGAGAATGGTGCCGGGTGGCCATCGCTCCCGTGTCATCACATCATCATTTCAGTAGGTATAAGTCCTAAGGAAATTAATTTATAGAGGAAAATTACGGGGCTTTTTTTTGTAATCACAACGTGAATTATTTGAAGTAAGTCTTCGCTGTTTGTGCTTCTGTCACTGCCAAGAGCAGGATTCATTCATGCTGTAAGGCAGTCGTCTGTGTTTGGGAGTTATTTCTCTGTCCCCCAAAAAAATTTTTTTTAATTGCTTATCAGTGTAATTTCTTTTTCCTTGTGACCCCCTTTTTCTGTTCTATGTTTTCATGTTTGTCTATTGCAGAAAATTCAGCTTGGATGCTTCAGACTACCCTGCCTCAGTTGCCAATTAGTAGTGGATGCACAGAGATGAAACAGATTACCAGAACTCACAGTGGGTGGCAGAATAAGGAACCAGGAAATCCTTTCTGCTCTTGCTGCTTCTTAGCAGCCTATGAGAAAACTGTCGCAGTGCTGCAGGTTTTGGGGTAGTTGAAGCAGAATTTCAAGTAATGTTGTAAGACGGATTCTTAACTTTTTTAAAAACAAAAATTTTACTTTCCTCCCTGCGTCCCCTGGCTCTAAAGGCTGTACTGCAAATTCCTCCTCATTCTCTACTATGTGTGTATGTTCCTCAAACCAATTCCCTCTCTTTTCTGCTTTCCTCTCCTGCCTCTAGGCCCCCCCACCTCCGTTTCTTTCTCACCTCCACACCTTCCTATGGGAGTGAAGGAGGTGGTTTGTGTCGCTGCCGGAGCGCTCGCACGTGTGCCATCACCAAAGAGCCGCCGTTACATGAACTGTTCCCACCGAAGGCTGGCAAACCTTGAAATTCCTGAAGAGAAGTAACAAGCATTAATGTGAAGTTGTGTCAAAGTGAAACAATGTTTTAATGGTTGGTTGGTTGGTTTGTTTATTTTCGGGAGATCTTTGAGTGTATGACATAACTTGTTCTTACTGTCTTTGTTACAAGTTTGTCAGCATTTTTGCTATATAACCCAGTGATCAGTGTGTGTCTACGGCAGATGAGCAGAATTGCTGAGACTTGGCTTGGCATTGTGATCCAGACAGTTGTTATTCTGAAGGAAAATGACTAGTTATGTCTTGAAAGCAAAAGAAACTATAAGAATTGTGAACAACATAAGCGACCTTTCTACGGGAAGAAAACTAGAAGTATGTAGTGTTACTTTTTAGCAGAATAATTAGTGGAGCCGCTTTGGCTGTCAACTTTACTTTTCCCATGGTTTAGTATGACTTTGGGGTTGCAGTGGTCATTCTATGCAGAATGCGTAAGAATACTTCCCGAGCCCACGTGTGGGTGGATGATACAGCTGTTTTTGAGAGTTTATAGGAGAGACCTGAAGACCTGTCTAGCAGACCTGTCCTGTGTGAAGCCACTCTGGACTCTATATGACTTCGGAGAAGTTGTCCTATTTTGGGGGACTGTAGGAAGAAAAAGCGAGGAAGTTAGGCTTAAGAGAAACATACGGCAGCTAGGACAAAGGCTTCTTTGGTGCATTTATACTGTGCCAGGCATGCCACGTGCTTCCGAATCTCATTTTAAAACTCTTTGTGGTGTTCTTTTACTATTTTTTGCAGAGCTGACACAAGCAAACTATTGCTGAAGAAATATGTTTGTGCTACTGACAATATTCTTGCCATACCACTGAAGCTCCTATAAGCATGCAAACAAACAAACAAAAAAAATCCCTCAACTATTTTGACCCTGCGGTAGAAGATGGTGAAAAAAAATGCAAACAGCAATAAGGCAATCCATAGGAATGGTTAAAAAATGTTACAAAGTCTTTAATTTAAAATCTCCAAATGGAGATTATCTCCAATGGTAGTTTGCAGTTGTGTGTAACTAGTTATTTCTAAAGATGCGCTTGTATACCCTCTCGTATGGAGTTTCTTTTTCTTTGTTACGGTTCAGAAAATTATCTGTACAAATGAAACGAGCTCTAATTCTTTCATAGCATGTTAACGCTCACCTGAGTTGATGGCATGAAGCTCATTTTCTTGTTTTTAATGTACTTTGTAAGAAGTTGGTTACTTGTAATTGCACATGTGGGATACCCTTGATCTCTTGACGAGTGCGTGCCCTGCCTGTATGCTATTCGATGGTGAATTGTTCTAGTGCCCATCACTTTGTTTAAACTGAAACAACAGTTACAGTCTTGTAGGAGGGAGGATTTGCCAGATTGGTACTTTTCTTTATCAAACCGGAAGCAGAGAATGCTGATAAAAATTCGGTGGGACTGAAGCACAGTCCGGTGGACAGCAAGACGTCCCCAGGTGCCAGTGAGCTCTTAGGACTGCTCTTGCTGTCCCGGAACCACTTCTTCCCTCAATGGCACGGCTTTCCTCTTCTCAGCGTCACAGTAACCGCCCCGTGCTGTACTCCCAGTGTGGCTCAATGCCATCTTTGCCAGCTGCGTGACAGGTCATTGGCTTTTGGCTTGGGGAACTGAAGGTGAAAGCATATTTGAAAGCAATACTTAGGTGTACTAGAGGTAACCAAAACGACGCTTATTGTCTTGTGAAAAAAGTAGTACATTTAGAGGACAGCTTGTTCTGTCAGTATCCCACTGCTGACCTTACTCCTGAGAATTTGTAAACCTCAAGACTCAAGGTAAAATGAGGGCAGGGAGGACTGGACTCCCTGGAGACCACGCTCTCCCTGGAGACTGGACTTTGTAAGCATACGTTTAAGTGAATGTACAGCCCTGAAATCATTTCCAAGAGTTAGACATGCATTCTCTGTTGTATTGACAATAAATACTGACAGTTTCCTAATAAAACATAGCCTATGTATGCATGGAATGCTGAATTTAGTATTGGCAGCAGCTTTCCAAATTTTATTGGAACTTTACTACTATTTGATGTTGAATTTTCTGGGTACTGCAATCAAGTCGAAAGCGCAAATTCTTGGTGAGGGTGCGTGGGTGTAAGGTAAGGTTGTGTAGACACTATTGCCTTTAAAAGATGTGCTGCTCTCTGGTAATTCTTTGACGTAGCCATAGTGTTTCACTTGTCGGTTTGGGTTTGATTTGGTTGGTTTTTCTTAAAAGAAAGAAAAAAAAAAAAAAAAAAAGGGCTGGAAAAAAAAAAGCTACACTTAGATTTTAAGCCATTTTTCTATCCGGTTGTCAAAATTTTAACCTGAAACTTCTCACTTGCTACTGGAAATCCCACACTACGGAATATTCTTTGTCAGATGCTCTGAAGAACTTGCAATAATTCCCTAACAATGTCTAATTTGTAATCGTGTCAGTCTGGCAAGTGGATTTTAGATTAATGTAAACATAAAAGAAGCAGTCCTTTAGCTGCCTTTCCTGGAACTGTTGATTTATTGTTGATTTATTGAAGCAAATAAAGTATTTTTGGACACACTTTCTAGGGACAGAGTAGACTCGTTGCTTGTCTGATTGACAAAAATGCGTATCCGTGCTTTTAGGACTTTCCTTATAAAAGAAAACGAAGAGATATACGTGCTATGCTGTATCAAAGACCTCTCTTTAAATTGTCTATATATTCTCTCCAAGACTTGAAGAATTCGTGAGAAAAGGTAGTAGTTTAGCAGCAGCCATGAGGTTCGGGGTTGTTTTTTTCCTTTTTGTCAACTTAACCTGGATGTTACTAAGTCACAAAGTTCCTCTTCACACTTCTAGAGTCAATCTGATAGAAATGTAAAGAACCGTTACTTGTGCTTTCCTTCTTTTGCCAGAAAGAGTAATTTTTCTAATGCAGTATTTAACTAAATTATTCAAGAAAATGCATATCGAAAAGTCTGTGAACTCTGCGTTTTGCAAAATTTGCAGTTTCCTAGCATAAAACTTTAGCGCTCTATTTTGTTGCATATGTACTTTTAGTATAATTCTCATTTCTTAGCCATGAATAATTCATGTCATTAGGAACACCCTTCTAACAAAACTTGTGTTGCATAAAAGCAAAAGTACTCACCTGTTTTTTTTTTTTTTAAAAAGAAAGTTATCGCACCAAAATAACTACTTCTAATTTCAGTATGAAATGTCAGAAAAGCAATAGCAGTAATAAAATATAATAAAGGTGGTGAGTTTAGATACTAAAACTACATAAAGGTAAAGGTATATTTCATTAAAGAGTTAAATTAGTGTCCTTCCTTAATCATAAAGGCATTGTTCAAATGAAACTAATGGGGTAGTTAACATGGTAAGTTCAGAGGACAGATCTTAAACTGCTAAATATGACTGATTGGTATAAAAATTGTATTTGTATTCATAAAAGTGCTAAAGCATTAAAAGGACTAAATAAACCAAACTATATGCAGCACTGATGGAACAGAAATTTTTCAAGATGCAAAGCACTTGGAAAACTTGGTATTTTTGGCAGGAAGTTAGGTGTCCGCGGATCCTGTACGTATCCCTGTAACTGTCAGTGTGGGGCTTTAGCGCGCTGGCTTCGCTGCTAATGAAAAAAACAGCTGGAAGGACGGGAAAGGAGTTAGGCCTGTTAATTTATGATCAGTGGTAAGAGGAGCTAGCTGCCAACTGGCTTCCTTCACCAGCTAAAAGGACTGTAGTTAATCCTACAGGCAGGATTGTGCATGTAGCATTTGGAAACCTCAGTCTTTTGGACTTTTTGTAATTTGTAGTTCCCAAACAGGGCAGCTGATCCACTTGTCAGCTGGGAGAATGAGTTCTTGATACGTAACGTCCAACTTGTGTATTGAAGTACATCTCAGAAATAAATGCATTTTTGCATATTTGTTAGCATATTCCGTGTGTCTGCCCTGGGTGCTTCTTGCAGCATTACTTAGCGTCTTCTCTATTTAGAGTAATATTCACCTCCCAATCATATGGTGCAACCCCCGTGTGTAAACTTGCTTCTGAGGGTCAAATCTCCAGCCTTTTATTGGACGGAGTGACAAGGTATGGTGAGTTGATGTCACGACACTGCCTCTTCAGTTAAGAAGATCTATAAATTTTCACTGAAGGTATGAATAGTCAGATTTTTATTCCATGCTAAATTGGATGATAGCGTTGTGTTATAGATGCAATCAGAGCTTTCTACTACAGAATGACAAATAACAGTCTCTTCACAATCTCTGTGTCATAACGTGTATAAAAATGCAGCCATGTAATGAAGCTGATCTCGTGTCTTAACGCTAATTTTTTTTGCTCGCTGCAAACTTAGATCTTGTGCTTACACAAACACAACCCGTCTTTTTGTGTGTGTGGTTTTCACTGGTTACAGAAGGACCACCTCTTGGACGATGTGAATTTAAATGTAGTGGTAGGACAGTTTACAGACAGATTAGAATTGAGTGAAAAAGTTTTGCTCAAAAAGTCACCTACAGGAGTATCCCAGGCTGGCAGCCTGGCTGTGCTGGCAGCAGAGTGCTGAGGAGAAAGCAGGGAAGTGCTTTTTGCATTTCCTACAGTCAGTTTAGAAACTTAAGTGCAGGATACACACGGTCTCACTGCAGCCATCTCTCCCATGAAGGATGAAAGACTCAGCCCGTGCCATAACTTTCTCGAGATGGTATTCTTATCTTCTGCTGCGTTCTCCAAAGTCAATGTAAGTAGAAAACGGTCAGAAATAAAAGGTATGCTCAACATTGATCTTATTGTTACAGAGAGATGCTTTGAAACAGCTTATTCAATTTTATTATTTGCTTAGTAAGAATTTTAAGACAAAATGTAAGGTTTTAATTAAGCCTGGAGGCCCTGCAATACTGGAGGAGTACAGTACAGATAAACTGATAGTTTACCTTTCGTTGTTACCTCTTCACTTCCTACAAAGTGAACCTACTGCTTTGTTCCATAATAAGCTAAAGTAGTTTCAGGTACAGCTGCAAGTTATGGCTACAGCTACTGTACTTGTTTCTTGAGCTGAAGCTGAGCAGAGGCAGGTTCTGGCAAACAGCACATCTTCTAACATCCTCCTGAGTTAGCTTCATCTCTCCGGCACCGGTAAGGCTTGCAGGCACATGTGACTTGTAAGGCGACAGTGGCTAGCTTCTGAGTCCTTAGTAAATACTTCTAGTAGCTGTCGGATGTAGTTCTGAAGAAGAAAGAAGCAGAGTTTAAATCTTACTGTGTCATCACTAACTACCATACAATTAATGGCATATGCGTTGAGAGTTGTAACTGAAACTAACACAGAAATACTTGTCCTGTAGCAGTAACGCAATACTAAGCTCTACCAAAGATAGCCCAATTTCTCCCTTGTCCGCTATGCCACCGTACCAGCTGCTGGATTTGTATTTCCCAGATCTCAGTAGTCTCATACCTTTGATCTCATCTCTGGTCTGCTCAGTAGCTATTGCTTCTTCCAGTGGTGCTGCTTTCTAACCTTTGCCTGGTTTTTTTTCCCTTTACATAGTAAAGGCATCAGACCAGCTGCTATTCATTCGAGGCGAGGAGGGGCAATTACTTTAACAGAGATGTAATGTTGAATTTTATCAGACCTGCAGTTCTGGTGTTCAAGCCCTTCAGCACCCAACAGAACCGTGCATTTCTCTGGGTGATGTACTGGAGATGAGGAAACCCACAGAAAAAGAAAGTGCCCCTGGTGGTTTATGCGAGACAGTATCAACCAGCTATGAACAACTATGTTTTTAAGACGGCTCTCTAGAGATGGGTTTAAGACATTAGAGGGAGATTTGTTTAACAGATTAGAGGGCAGGTTTTGAATCATTTATGTATCTAATTAGCTATCTAGTTCTTAATGCCAAAGGCCATGATACACCAGAACAAAAAGAAACTGTGATTGTAGTAGTGGCAGTGCAGGAGTGTGAAGGGACTGACTACACACATCACAAATTTAACAAAGCCTATGGCACAACTTCACTTATTTTAAATAGAAATGAATTTAAGATCATTCCAAAGACAGCATCTCATGCAATTTTGCCAAACCTCTGGCCTTCACTTCCACTCCCTTTTAAATCTTAACCTTCACAGATGAGGGTTGTTGGTTGCATTTTTTTGCGAGCTATTTAGCAGCAGTGAGTTTTCCTTCTCTCAAAGACACACTGCCAGAACAAGGAGGAAGATTACAGACTAGTTACACCACTCTTCCACTCAAGAGGTACCAGAAAGGAATAAGTTAGTAACAAGCATCTGAAAAAATTTAGCTACTGAAACAGAAAAAAATAATTTCACCTAATCCAGCCAGTGACCTTTGGAAAAACTTCTTTGGGTTTTTTGGGTTTTTTTTTTTTTTTTTTTTTTTTTTTTTTTTTTTTTTTTTTTTTCAGGAGCACACAGCCAGTCTGTACTGGGACATGAAAATGTCCATCCTTAATAGTGCCACGGTGCCAACTCTTCTGTTCACAGGTAGTTTGTTCGCAGGTAGGTGTCCTCTTCAAAATTCCTCAGAGCTGAGCAATGGCAGAAACTAATGTTAGAACAACTTGAACAGAATTAACTCTAGTCTGGAACACTGCCTAACAGTGAAGAGCTACAGGGAGTTAACTCATATTTCCTTACGATATAAAGCATTTTAGAAAGCTTCTCTTCCATTTCTTAGGTAGGAGCTGTGTTAGATCCATGACAACAGTACTTCCTTACGGGTACCATCGCCACACAGGTACCAGTTGTGTTACTATTGGGAGAATACCATGTTAGACCCTGGAGGCCCATGTGTTCAAACTTAATTTGCTGCTCTACTTCCAGAGCTGGGTGACAGGTTTGGAAAAGATACATTTGATTTGAGGTCTCCATTTCATTCTCTGAGGGTTGCCTTACATTTCTAACGTCTTGACCTTCTAATAAGGCCAATACCTATTATGTTTCTCATCTGCTACAACCCCCTGAAGCAGCACACCATCTGAGAGGGTGCTTTATTGAGCAAAAACAATAATTGAAGTTTACTAGTCAAATTATTTCTCTAAGCATATTCTGATTTGCTAGCTATTAATTAAAACTTCAGCTAATAGCTAATACAAGTAGTGACGCTAGGCATAAGATTAGAGGTACCTCTCAATTAGCAGATTCTTCCAGGTCAGCAATTTCCTTTCTTATCAGCTGCCATTCATCTCCCTGTGTTTTGTTGCCATCTTTAAATGGTAGCTGAAAGGGACCTCTGGTGGTCAGCTAGACCAGCCTCCTGCCTTACATGGGACATCTTTAAAGCCTTCACAGGTGGCAATTCCACCACCTCTGGCCATTCTGATCCAGTGCCATCACACTATACTCCTGGAGAAGCAGGTTTTCCTGACTACTCAGCCTGATGTTCCATGTCACAACTTGTTATATCAAGCACCTGACTTTGCTGAAAAGAGTTTGGCTCCACTGTATTTGTAACTACCCTTCAAGCAGCTGTAAGCTGTTAATTCATCACTCCTTAGTGTCCTCATTTCCAGACTGAATGAGCCCAGCTTTCTCTTTTTTTTTTCTCATCTGTCTGTTCAATAGCTTTCATCTCTCTTAGCCTATTCCCTGTTTTTTCTTCCTGTTTTCTTCCAACACGTTGTAAACATCAAACTGATTTTAGTCATTATTCCTGCAAGCAGCCTTCCGTTCTTGCCTTTCATGTAGGACAACTGTAAAAGACAATTAAGTGTTACCAAAATGCTTTGTCGCTGAAAGTTTTAGAACCTCAAGTATTTCTTCATGTTCTTAAAACATTTGAGGGTTTTTTTTTCCCTAGTTTTATAGAGGATTATTAACTATAGTTAGTCACTTGAAGCAAGCACACAAAGCGTGTGCATCTCAAAGTCAGTGGAATAAAGTGACATCATGATTCATGATGGATTTTTTTCATGCTGAATTTGGGAAACAAAATCCCTATTTAGCCAGTGTGCTTTAAAATTACAGAGGATTCCTACTTCACTCTAGGTGTACTGAAAGGAAGAGTTGTTTTCTGGTACTCAAATTTGATATTTCTGTAGATTTGCAAAGTAAAAGGGGATGAAGCCCCATGGAAGCAGGCTGTAGACTGCAAATGCAGATATACGTAATTCGCAGAACAGGGTGTTTCTTGAAGTTGAGTAAGAAATGAGGCTGCAATCCACCTTGTTTCTTGCTGCTGTGGAGGTAGACTAAACCCCATTTAACTCACCAATTACATGGCAGTGAGCATGTGCAAATATGCACTTAGGGATGCATTTGGAGCGTTATCAAACTCTGCAGATTTTCAACACTGCTTCTGCTGTAGTCAATGCTTCTTCTCAAGGCTCCAGCTTCTGTGATCAAAAGGCTTTATTAAGTCTCCCTTCTTTCTGCTTGCTGAAAAAAAGCTTGAAGTAATAAAAGGAGCACTGGCTCAGAGAGAAGGGAAATAAATTTTTCATTAGTGAGATAAGAAAAAAAATGTATTCAGAGACAATTTCACAAGTTAATTGCCATGTCTCTATTTTTTTAAATATATAATTTCCAAAATCAATTACTCCAAGATAACTGGGGAGAACTCTCCGTGACTTTTAGTTGATAGTGCAACAATGTTAGCATTTTAGTTTAGGTCTTTTGAAACAACTCTCTTGATTGTTCCTACTTACTGTGCTTTAGTTCACGTTACAGAGGGATCACAAACTGGACCCTTTTGGATGAAACTTAGAGGAAGGTATGCTCTAACCAGTGATGGGCATTCAGCCCTGACACCAGGCTAGAGTTATTCTGGGCAAAACCTCTGAAATGCATGCATCATGGGTGTTAAGTTCTCGGCAGCAACTTCCTCATCCCACAACTGAGCCCCTTATGGGCCACGTTAACTGACATGGGTACAGAGAGTCAGTCAGCTCCAGCCAGCCATGTCCTGCTGTCCAAAACAGCACGGCAGCCCAGACCACAGCAGGACTGACCAACCAAGACAATATCTGGCTCTGTGCTGGCTCTGAGGAGAGTTCTTGGCCCTGCCCTCAGGCAAGGCTTTGAGGGGCACACAAGTTGGAACATTCCTACAAAACGCCATGTGTTCGCACAGTCCCTGAGGAAGCTGGGGGCTGCTGTACATTTAGCAGGAGGAACAACGATGTTGTTACATCAACCATCCTTCCCCACCTCCCCCGAGTTCTTTTTAACTACTATATATGTATACACTCTGTCACTCTTACAGTTGTCCTGGTTAGAAAGCCCATATCTTGTTCCTTCCTTAGATGCTTGGAGAGGAGATAAAAAATTATATCCAGTAAAAGCACTGATTCAGCTACTCACTGTCTTTATCGCTGAAATGCTTGATCCTTACGAAAAGCAGCTTCCCTATGAGCATCATAGTCCAAGTCTGCTTGTTTCTCCTGCTGTTTTTTTGCCTGTTTTTCAGCCTGGTCAAGAAAAAGGATGTTAGCTAATACTTGTCAAACACCATCCCTTCCCACTTCTCTCCCCTGCCGCATCCCCCACTAAAAGGGTATATTGAATAGCTGAGTGAACATCAGCATTAGCTGCTTCTCTTTGGTGACCTGCCCAGAAGATACAAGACAGCAGTAGTAACATGGTTAAAAGAAATGGCATAATGACACAGGACAGGATGTGATCTATCATTGTTGATCTTTCTTCTTATTATATATATTATATATATCTTTCATATTACCAGCCCTCCCAGGTAATCCTCCCCGACCAGCATGGGCCGAGTCAGCCTGGAAGATGTTTCTGTTCCACTACGCTGAAAGGAGGCTGGTCCCCAACATCACAACATGCACGCAGGTAAAAAACAAACAAGGCGTGCACATCACACCCACAGCAAGCTTCCTCTTTCTCTCCCACACAGAACATCTAGTACTATGGGTTTAGATGCATGCTTCTTTCTGCAGGGGCTGACAGAGTACAGGTCTTCTGTTTACCATTTGCTGGATCTGAATTTTCTGTACTTCCATGCTTGCATCACGTTGTCTTTGTTTCTTGGCTTTTTCCATTTCCAAGTAGACACGATCTGCTGTCATCCACTGATTACGATCCTTCTCATCCTCTGCTTTGTCCTCTCGCTCCTTTTCCGCTTTCATTTTCAGCTGTATTTTACAAAATACACAAAAAAGGTTAACCAAGGAACGTGCCTGCTAAGCTGGAAGTCCTGTCTTTCCGTAGAAGCAGCCCTGTATCAGTGTTCTGATAAGCATGGTCATTGTGGCTGGCCAGTATCCAAGCCCAGGGCTTTCAGCAGCCCCGGCAGATGTGCACCCAAAACAGAATGGGGGAGGGAGAGAGGACCCCAGGAAAGGTGACGGTGGACCTTGGGAAACATCCTGATGCCTGGCACCGGCTGTGATTTGGGACAGGCTCCTCAGTTGCAATAAGCAGTGCAGAGCCTGGAAAGTGCTTGCTCAAATTACCAACAATTATAGAGCCTTCCAACTCTAATTTTTTGAGAGAGGATTATCACATGTACCCCTTGCACCTTTCTTAAGAAGTTAGTTCTGAAACTATAGATGGTAAATATGAGAGGCAGCTGCTAAGTGAGAACTTGCATGCGCATCTCACTCAAGATGCCTGTGTTAGGACCTACAGTGTTTCTAAAAGGTAGTCAGAAGTACAGGTATATGACAGAAAGAGGAATAAGAACAGGCTAGGTTTCTTACCACAGTGTCTCTGTGTTCAGCAATAGATTCAATGGCAGCTTTTTTTTTTGCTTCGTTCTCTTTGTTTTTAATTTGGTATTTATCTTCTACCTCTGCAGCTCCTCTAGCAAGACGAACATCTTCCATCTTCCATGCCTCATGCATCTGTGCAGCTAGTTTTTCAAAAGCTTTGTCCTTATGCTCTTGTATTAGCCTGCAGGAGAACATGAGCTCCCATAACACACCAGGATACCAACTCAGATTACCTGAGGCACTGCTACTAACAAAGCCAGCAATCCCACTTCCACCCCCAACAGCACCGATTACTACTGGATCTGGCAGGCACTTCTTCTGGACTTTCTACTTCAAGTTTTAATTACAGAAAATTTGCTTGCATCACAAAGTTCAGTTTTGCTGATATAAAAATTCAGAGTAACATTTGTCATAAAAATTAAATTGCAAGTTTGAATCTTAATGCTGAAAACTGTAACCCTAGACCCACCTATTAGTCTCTTCAGTTTCTTCTCTTGTCAGATCAGCCATCATTTCTTTTTCTTTAATATAAGCCTTAATCCGATCATCATCTTCGTCTTCTTTTTGTTTCTCTTCATCTTTAATTATCTTCTGTTTGGCTACATATTCCTGTTTAAATGGAAAAGTACTTTTATTTTTATGAGCTTTTAGAAACATGAACTGAAAAAAAAATATCTAGCAGACTTGAGGCCTAGCTTATAATAAGAGTTAGGTTGTCGCTCTCATTGTATCAGTGTAGAAGCTATAGAAGATAGAAAGCCAGAGATGGCACAGAATTCTCATGACCTACTTACCACAAAAGTAAAATTAGTATATGGTTGCAGCCCTAAGCACAGTATCTTTTTATATTCTTTCCTCTACTTCCCTACAGGCTCCAACTGTACTGCTCCCATCCTGCGTATCATTCACACAGCACAGACTCTGAAAGGCTCAAACAGTAAGAGCCTGCAGAACCATAAAAAAACGTACGGCACAAAGCATTTTGTCATCACATAGAAGTGGCAGTTATGAGTATATATAGTTTTTATTGCATATACACAAGGTTGGGGGCAAATGGTGTAAAATTTGTGTAACCAAGGTAAGAAGACATATGGGGGGGGAAGCAAGTAGGGTTTCAGTGGGAATTCTCTCCTCTGTCTCACATACCAACCTGCCTCACCATCGCAGCACCTCCGCTTCAGTCTCCCTGCTCAAGCAAGCATGGGGAGGGAAACAGGAGGTGTGGTTAAGTAGGTCTTGACTAATTTTCTAAACATCTCCAATCATAAAGGGAAAGTCAAATTCAGAAGATATTGACGTGTTCAGACTCAGGCTATTCCCCCTTCCTAACAGAGGAAAACAGGCTTAAAACAGAGCAGGTACATGGAACCTAAATCAAGTTCTCAAGTCAACAACCATGTCCTTGCGGTCTATAGCAGACTTTTCCCATCATAGACCAAAGTTCAGGTGCCACATTATGATTTCCAAGAGGTCTTTCTCAAAAGCACAGAGGAAAGACATGGCTTGCATCTGGCAGGGTAGGCATATGATCTGAAGCTGCCAGCAAACGTCCTGTTGCCAGTAAGCCTGTCTATTTGTGGGCCTAACGCAACCGTTTCACTCCAGGCAGCCAAGGTGAAACAAGCATTTTTGAACTGTATACTTTCCTGTTACTTACATGATACAGCCTCTGGCGTTCAACTTTTTCCTCCTGCTCCTTTTCTTTTCCCTTCTGAACTTCCAACTGGTACAATCTGTGCAGTCTCTGCATTTTTTCCCCTTCTCTTTTATCTTCTAGCTTGGCCAGATCTGCCTGATGCTTGTGCTCCTTTATTCTGAATCGGAAAAAGGAGCTGAATAAGCAAGCTAGGGACTGCATGAAAGAATGAGCAGATACGGATTCTGCACAACTACAGGTACTTTAACAGTAAAATAACCTGACACTTTGAAGTGAAAGTAGAATGTCAGAAATCAAAAACCGAATCATGGTTTTTAAAAGGTACCTGCAAATCCTTTGTCCTATGCTCAGTCCTAGTGCAAGGCTGATGGTTAAGCCTATACTAGCAAAAGCAAACAGGACCAGCATGTGGACTCAAATATTAGATTGAATTTGACTAGTTTGTTTCATTGTTAGTCCACTCTGCGTACAAACTGGGCTTTTGCCACGGCACTGTGCAAGCCACAGCTGCATCGTCAGCACGAATGATTCTGGGCTGGGGGAAGCAGCGATAATAAAGAGTTTTGCCTTAGGGTGACAACCCACTTGCTCTCAGTACCAAAATACAGCCTGTCTTGTTTAATTTATTAGGAGAGACGCTGCCATCGGCAACAAGAGACACCTCCGAAGATGGAGAACAGTCACGGAGGAAACAGAGGGCGAGGAGGCGGGTTTCCAGCCTGACCAGGGAGCGCGGAGGATTGGAAACAACGCTTTGGACGGGGTGAGGCACTCAGCCCCAGGCGCGGCCGAGCGGGGCGGGAGCTGCCGGGCCAGCCCCGAACGCCCACCACCACCCCACCGCCGGGACAGGCGGGTCCCGACAGCCTGGAGCTACCCACGGGAGGATTTTTTTATTTTCATTGTTATTTTTTTAACCCCAAACCGCACTCCCGAGGGCGCCGCCGGACTCACTGCTCCAGCTGCTCCTGGGCCACGGCCCGGCGCTCCAAGTAGCGGCCGCGCTCCAGCTCTGCCTCACGGCGGGCGATGTCCGGCCCATCGCGGTCCATCGTCGGCCCTTCGCCGCCGCGTCCCAGCGCCTGCCTCTCCCGGGAAGCCTGTCG